>JANIJG010008725.1:6515-34067 GCA_024611175.1 Megaceryle torquata
GGGGCTCTGAGCACCCTGCTCTGGTTGCAGATGGCCCTGCTCCCTGCAGGGGGTTGGATGAGATGACCTGGAAAGGTTCCTTCCCACCTGTTCTATGGTTCTATTCTGTGATTCTCTTGTCTTTGTTTTCCTTGCAGGTTCATGGAACAACATCCAGAAATGGACTTTTCAAAGGCTAAATTCAACTGATCCCTTCCCTCCTCCCCCCACCGCCTCTCAGTCAGCCCATCAAACCGGGCAGGACGCGGATGGCCGGATATCCCTTACCTTGGGCAAGTCAGCCCTTCCAGCACCCCACCCGAGCTTGCTGCGGAGGCAGCTTCATGAAGTCATCCTCCATTGTCCTGTTTCGAGCAGAGCACAAGGCCACAAGCGCAGCTCTGATCGGAGCCGCCTGCGCCACTTCCCCAAGGGCAGTTAGGAGAGCAGAAGGGGTTGGAGCCACAAGAGCCAGGCTGGGGAAGTCTTGGGACATATTCTTAATGTGTCACTTGGCTTCATCTCCTGGCTCTTCAGAGCCTCTGATCCACTCTCACCTGTTTGATTTCAGCAGCAGGTTCTCCCGAGGTTTTACTCCCTTCCCCTTGGCTCTCCTGCTCTCCTCTGAAAACAACGGACAGCTTGTTTTGTGAAAAAATTCTCCTGCCTCTTTGGGAAGGGAAAACACCTGTCTAAAAATTAACAAACCCAAACCCAGCTATTACAGCAGAGACAGACACTGCTCCTTGCTGCTGCCTCTGAACTTGCCAGAAGCAGAACAGACTGAGCCCCCCAGGGCTCCCAGTGCAACTGGAGAGGTTTCCCAGCTCCCTAGAGCATAGGAAGTCTGGAGAGCAAGGGAGAGGATGGTGGGGATGTCTCTGGGGGTGCTGTCCTTGCTGGGTACGTGTCACCTGCCTCTTCCAAGAGCCTCTCTCCCTGCTGATGGACATGGCTGTGGTTCCTGAGGGCAAGTGGCGTTACTCTGCATGTTCTTATCTTTGTTAAAACTGCAGTGCGATATAAAGTTTAAAAAAACCCCAAACCAACAATCCCAACATTGACTTTATTTCCCCACAGAAGGGACCCAGGCTGGGGTGGGAGCTGGGAGGGTGCTGGGGGGAGCTGCCGGGTAGGGGCTCGGGATTATGCTCTGCAACCACCTCTGAATTCATCTGGGAGGCCCTGTGGGGTGCTGCCTCGTAGGAGCTGGGGGTTATGGTCTCTGCAGTCACCTCTAAATTCATGGTGGGGGTCCCTGCCCTGGGTAGCTGTTCACTCCCTGTCTGAGGACGGCCGCGTCTCACTCACCAGTGCTGGTGACCGTGCTCCATGCCCAGTTTCACCTCAGGGATGACCAAGGCTCCACCCTCCCCGTGGCAGCACGGAGGAAGCCGCCCTCACCCCAGGTCTCCTTTATAGCATGCTAACCAGGAAAGTGTCACAGAAAGTGTCACGAAAGCCCTGACAGTCCTTGACAGGCTACCCCAGATCCCTGCTGCTGCTCCTCTTGCCTCTGCCTCCCAGAAATGTTTCCACCTCCTACCCGAGGGAGTGGGCACAGAGGGCTGGAAGACCTGCTTGGGCAAAGTCCAGCCTGGCACTGCACCTGGCCTGGGGTTTGTTTATTTATTTGAGTAGTAGGACACTGTTTGCACGTAGTTTCCTAGTTTTATAGGCTCTTGAGGTCAAAAACCAGCACCCACCCAGTTGTGCAGTGACCTGGTGGCTGAGTGAGGACCCAGGTCAGGGCAGCTGCCTCTGGACTGCTCTGCTCTGGCTCCTCCCGCCTGTTTATAGAGTCATCGAAGTGGTTGAGGTGGAAAAAGACCTTTCAGATCAGTGAGTCCACCTGTTCCCCCAGCACTGCCAGGGCACCACTGACCCCTGGCCCTCAGCACCACAGCTCCACGGGGGGCTTGGAAACCCCTCCAGGGATCCTGGGGACTCCACCCCTGCCCTGGGCAGCCTGGGACAGCCCTGGACACCCCTCCGGGGGAAGAAATTGTTCCTCAGCTCCAACCTAAACCTCCCCTGAGGCAACTTGAGGCTGGTTCCTCTTGTGCTGGTGCTTGTTCCTTGGGAGCAGAGCCTGACCCCCCCCCAGCTCCAACCTCCTATCAGGGAGCTGTCAAGAACCAGATCAAGCTGTTTCAGGCATTGTGATGAGCTCCACTCTCAGCCATGTCAGAGTGCTGCTCCTGCTCCCGGGAGTTGCTGGAGGTCAGGGGAGCTGGCCAGGCTCTGCGCTTGCAGCAGGAGCCACATCCAGCCCCACCTAAGGAGCAAGCACAGACAGGCACTGGGGCAGCAAATGGGGACCAGTCATAAACCAGCACAGTTTACAGCACCACCCCAAGCTTTGGTATTTCCCCGTTACCGCCTCAGCCCTGTGACCAACACCCGAAACCCCGAGTCCAGCCCGACCCAACCACTGGCAGGCAGCTGGATCTGGCAGCTGCCAGGTCACTGTTACACAGCATCGTGCTGATGCTCCCTTGATGTCACCAAACCCAACATTTGGGGCTGTTCTTGTCGTCAGCCCCAGCAGGGTCGTGGCTGGTGTGAGCCACAGCACCAGTTGGGGTAACAACTGTGGAACTCCCAAGTTTTCCAGTTGAGACTGGCACTAGGATTAGACCTGGGTGGTGTCACTGGGGGAGGCAGGCTGGGTAGAGGCTGAAAGAAGCCAGGGGCAGGAAGGCCAGAAAAAGCTGGGGGAGATGGTTTTGGGGTGAAGAAGCATCACTTTGCCTTTCAGGGAAAAAGCAAACAGTGCTGGGAGACCAAGGCTGTAACCACAGCTCTGAACCGTGCAGCAGGTGAATGCCCGGGGCTGTGTTTGTGAACAGCAGCTGATCCCAGCACTACCCCTGGACTTCAACCCTTCCAGCCAGCGGAACAGAAGGTGTTTCTCTTGATGACCTTGTCCTCTGCAACCACCCAGCTGACACCGACTTACCCCGGGGCCAAGCTGAATCAAAAACATCCTTTTGCTTCCAAAAGGCACCTTCCCCTGGAATAAACTATTCCAGGGCAGGACAGCTCTGGTCCAAGCAGCTGCAGAAGTGGCTTAAAGAATGCAAAGCTCCACCTCAGCCTGAGCTACTGGAAACCACAGCCCGTGGCCTCATCCTTGTGACCACAGCAAAAAAACACTGAACACCATGAGGAACACTGGGAACCAAACCGCACAAATACAGCCTGGTCTTGACTCCCAGCAGATGTTTCCCTGCCCAGCAGAGCGGGGAGGGCCCTGCTGAAGGATGGCAGGTGATGAAGGTCCCTTTGCCTCTCCACGCCTGTGGAGGTGACTCCAAGTCACCTGGAGAAACCGTTTCAGTGCTGCCACCCACCGGAGCCGTGGCTGCCAGTGCTGCCTGGAGCTCCTCCACCTGCCCCAGTCCCTTCTCGCCTCCTTTAAAAGCAAAACCTTGAGGGCATTCGGGCTCTACAGGGCACTTATGGTAAAAGTTTCCCCTGATTTTTTTTTTTTTCACTTTAACAGCAGCCCCTGGCTTAGCTTTTAATAACAAATCATTTGGGTTGGCAGAGACCTTTCAGATCATCAAGTCCCTCCCATTCCCCTGGCACTGCCAGGGCACCACTGACCCCTGGCCCTCAACAAAAAACTCAAAGATTTCTTTAACTCAAAGCCTCAAGCAGCAAATACCCACAGAGTTACTGATCTTCCTTAACCCACCCCCCCAAGCTGGGGCTGTGTGGCACGTGGGATCCTTCCAAAGGCTCTGCACTGAAGAGCAGCGCTTTTGTGGCACGGCGAGGAGCCCAGCACGGCACGAGTCTCTGGAGAGCCTCCTGGCAAAACCAAGCCCAATAAAATCAAACAACATCTTCGGGAAAAGAAAGGTGCTGAGTCAGGTTCCCAAAAGGAAGTACCTGTGTGAAAAGAGCGCGTTGACATGCGTGCGGCCGGGTAAAGGGCTCTTGTCTCGCTGAGATCTCCACTTGGGTAACCAGCTCTCTGCCAGATCTCTCAGTGGAACACCCAACATGAATGCTCAGAGCAAAAACCGCATCTCCGCAAACACGCCCTTCAGCAGACGAAAAAACAACCACCTCCCACCCTGTACATTCATTCCACACGAGCGAGGAGACCCACGATCCATGTGGCCAACTGCAAAGCAGGATCGCCACTGAGTGCAGCCCTGACAGTGGTGATGGGTCCTCGTTTGAAACACAAAGGATTTAAACCTCTTCTGGACACAGCTGCGGTTGTGAAGCAACCGAGCGAGTTGGGAACGAGCTGCCCTGTGCTGAGCACTCAGTGCAGAGATGGGACCTGAAGCCTCCAGAAGCAGCCTTTCCCCAGTGGTTCAACATGCCCAAGACCGCCTGCGACGGCCGCTGCATGCGACGGCCGCTCTGTCACGCCACCTGCCTGAATGGGTGCCAAGGGAAGACTAACCTCTTCTAGGAAAGGCACTGGAAAAATTCAGAGAGGAAGAGCAGGCAAAGGGCAGAAAAACATGGCCCAGATTTGCAGGGGGAACAAGCAGGAACGGGTGGGGACAGTGGAGATGGCAGTGATGCAGTCACATCTCCACACAGGGTGCCAGAGGTTGGCCAGTGAGCTTCTGCTGGCAGCCTTGCCTCCATTTCCCCAGGGCCCCAACCTGCTGGTTTGAGGGCTCCAGACACAAAAACCCCTCTCATTGGCAACCCTTCCCAGCCAAGAGAAGGCAGTGTTTACAGAAACTCAGCAGAGTTAGGGCTGGGAGGGAGCTCTCGGGATCATCTGGTGCCACCCCCCTGCTCCACCCAACAGGGTCACCTAGAGCAGGGGGCCCAGCAGCGCAGGGTCCAGGCGGGGTGGGAATCTCTCCAGAGAAGGAGACTCCACAACCTCTCTGGGCAGCCTGGGTCAGGCTCCCACACCCTCACACCAGAGAAGTTTTCCCCTATGTTCAGACAGAACTTCCCGGGTTCCAGTTTTACCTGTTCATGGCTTTAAAATCCTTCCAGGAAACATCTCTCGCAGCGCTGCTGCCCAAGGCCACCCAGCCAGGTTGAACTTCATCTTCATTTAACAAAATTGGACAGAGCAAGCAGGGGACCACGCACGGAAGGACTCAAGTTTGGGCTCAGTCTTCTGCCTGTCTGCACAGACTAGAGAAGAATCATGAGTCCGTAACAGACCAAATTTAAGGTGGGGGAAAAAAAAAGAGGGGTTAATGAGAATCCTTCCCACCACCCACCCTTGACCCTTCAGGGGGCCCAGGAGAGTTGGTCCTGTGCACCAAGGGGGAAAAACCCACCCATGGCCACCTCCCTGCCGTCCTCTGCCCAGGGAGGGTGAGGGAAGGTCCATGACAGGGAATGAAGCTCAGCAGGTTATTGCTCGAGATTTTGGAGTGAAATTAAAAAGTGCAAAACTGGTCCTTCAAGTCCCAGGGTCCGGGATGGAGACAGCCTCCCTTCTCGAGCAGATCCTGCTCCACCATCAGGGGCAGCAGCCATTCCAGAGCAATCCTGGTGTTTTCTAGCTCTACACTGCAGGAAACAAGCTGGAAATTCTCCCCCCCAGGCTCAGTTTTCTCCAGAACCCATCACCCATCGGGGAAGGTCCAGATTTCCCTGCAAGCAAAGAGGCACTTCCCCAGCGGCTCCTTTCTTTGCACCCATGTCCCACGCCCCAGCCCAGCCCCTTGGGACAATGTCCACGGGCAAACGCTGCCACGGGGGTGAAATATCTTTGTCCACATGCTGCTGGGAAAGCAGGAATCAGGTACATCCCCCCTGCCTGGCCCAGGCTCCCTCTGCTCTCCCCAAACTGGTGTGAACAGGAATGTAAAAGACACAGCACGGATAAAGAGCACATTTTGGTTTTGGTTTTTTGCTTTATAAAAAAGACTGAATCAGGCATTTAAGGCCAAGGAGTGCAACAGAATCCCATAAGACACCACAGGTGCACCAGCTTCAGGGACCATCGAGTTGACAGTCGTCTTCTTTGTGAGGTTTTTTTGCGGGGTTTCGGGGTTTTTTTTGCAAGCTTAATCCATTCCCATCCGCTCTCCGTACAATGAACCGTTAACAACGTGCTACTGCATCCGGGATAGCCACCGGCAGCTCTCTGCGAGTCCCTCCTCACCCCTCGTCTCCGAAGCTCCGGCGCACGGAGCTCCGTGTCAGCCTGACCCGTGCCGACGCCTCAGGGCACAGGTTGAAGTAAACTTGTCCAAATAGGTTATGTACAAATCCATTCAGAAGCAGGAAAGCCAAACGGGTCCGTCGGTACTTGTGGTGTTTAGAAGGAGGTGACCAAAACCTGCTCCTCTGGGAGTCCCGGGTTGGCCTCGCTTTGAGTCTCTTCTTTGCATAAATGGGGTTTTTCCACAAACCAACAGCTTCAAAAACAAAGCAGGGAGGGGAAGGCAAATCCCAGGCTCAGTCTCTCCCCTTTATTTTCCAAATCTCTGCTGGTGTCTCGAGGTGTGGTCCCAGTCACGTCCGTGATTTATGAAAGCGCGCTCTGAAACCGAGCGCTTTACAAAAACAGGCTCTAACAGGGAGTGAAACTGCCCATTTCAAAGGGCTTTGGCCAGTTAAATAAACCTGACTGCTCATGCAAGGAATTCAATCCTTTCCCCCCCTACCCAATCTTTTGAAGAGTAATCACAGGCTATGAAATAAAGGCACATCTCAGCTCAATTCAGGCACATCTCAGCTCAATTCAGGCACATCTCAGCTCAATTCAGGCACAAAAACATAGTCCACACCAAAGCACTGGGCCTATTTTGGTTTCCCTCTCTTCCAAAACCAGTGGGTGTGTTTATTCTATGGCCAGTAAATTCAACTCAGCGTTTTCTATTCACATCCAAGGGCACCCAAAGGCATAAACTAATCCCATGGCTTCACGCCTTTACTTTCTGATAAACAACCCAGTGGCAGCACCAGTAAGACACAGCTTCCTCCTGCTGCAGTGCCACAGCCCTCAAGGTCGCCAGCGCCGTGCCCTCGGGGTAGCAACGACCCCATCTCCTGTGGCTGACTGGGTTGCTGGAGAGGAGCGAAGGGAGGGAGAAAGTGCCCAGGGGAACGGCGGAACCGAGTGGTTCCTTACAGCCCCCCAGCCGGAGGCACTCTCGGGAGAGTTGCCAATAGAACAGTTAAACAGCCCAGCTCTTAATTAGAAAAAAAAATAAATCTTAAAAGCAAACCATTTCCTTCACCTGCCATAACCCCAGTTTGGGGCTTGCCCAGCAGTCAGCGCAATGGGAACCGCCGAGGGCCGGGCGGATGAGGGAGGAAGAGCTGACAGGCGGGAGAGGCACAGGGCAGCGCAACCGGTAACGCCTCACACCCGCTGGTCCCGTCAGCCTGGCAGTGGTCGTAAAGCTGATGATCCCCAGGGGATGCTCGGGAGGTGAGAGTGGGGTGGCAGCCCCAGCATCCCACCCCTCTGCAACCGGTGGTACCTCAGGAGACGCGCCAAGAGGCGGAAGATGAAATGACTCGAGTTACCTGAGCCTTTTCCTCACAAAGCAGCAGGAGATGACACTGCAAAGGATCAGCAGGAAAAAAAAAGCAGGTCTGGCTACTGCAAACACAACGGATAAAGGACTTAACCCAGCCACTTTAAATAGAGATTTGAGTCTCTAGAGAGCAGGTGCTGGGCCCTCACCTCAGCATTGGCACAAACGCAGCGACACCATCCAGTTATTCCCTACCCAAATTAATTTATGCAGTGTCAGAAAGAGGGAACTGCCCAACAGATCCTCAAAGCAGGGGAAGGGCTGGGCCACTGAGGCTGCTGAAGCTAAACGTCAAGTATGGAGATCATAGAAGCACAAGTTATCTGATACTTCCTTGTCCATCTTCTCCTCCCTGGGCACACATTCCACCTCCCGAGTTTATGAGCTCCACAGTTCACTTCCTTGATGTTCTATGTTGTCCAAAAATAGAACAAAATATCCAATGAAATTCAGACAGCAGAAGAAATTTGGCTTCAACAAAGGATCAGGGTAAACCGGGGCAAAAAAATAACCCAAAACTCAACAGTGGCATAGCACACTCTGCGTTGAAAGAGGAGAAATCTGATTGCAGCAAAGCCCTGGAATTCCCGCCCACCGCTTGGGTCCTTCTCCTTAACAATACACCTGAAGCAGAGGTGCCCCTGATGAGTCCGTCTCTGTGTCTTGGAAAGAGGAATCTCTGCTTGTTGGAGAGCCTTGGAGAGAGGGGAAAGAGCAGAGACAGTGACATTAGACAGCGCGAACTCTAGCAGCACCTGTCAGCGAGGCAAGGAGCTGTCACAAAGGGCTTTGTGTATCATCAGGGAGGAGAAAGCCACACAAAGCCCACAGGCAGGGAACAGCCCTTCTAGACAGATCTGTTAGTACGCAGGACAAGCCTTGTCTTTTAGCCCTGGGCTGCTCTTTGGAGAGGAGCTGGAGCACCAGAGGGATCAGAACCCAGGGGCTGGCCTGTCACTCTCCACTGCTTCACTCTTGCACTGTTCCTTTTGTTGCCAGTATAACCCAGCTGTGACCTTAACTGGTCACACCCCAAAGACAACCCCAAATGTTCTCAAGACACCAAGAGACCAAAAGCTCTGGGGCCAAGGGCTGTGCGTGGACAGAGGACACTCCACACTTGGGTTTCAGCCTTTTTCAGAAGGATCCACCAACCCCAGGCAGTCTTCTGAGCTCCCTTCTCCCCCAAAGCTCAGGAGAACTACACCCATTAAAGTACCCACGAGGTAGGTGTCAGCTCAGCCTTTGCAGCTGGTGAAAAATGGAAGGCATGGACAATAGGAGAGGTTCAGGGCATTCCTGGGATGCTGCTGCAGCTCAAACCCCGGCCAGGTACGTTACCTGCGCTGCTGTGCCGCCTCATGTTCCGGGCTATCACATCTGCTGGCGTTTCTTCTGATATTTGCACGGCCAAATCTGGAATGAAAACCAAGAGGGACGTGAGACAGGAAAAGATGGGTGGCTGTGACTCAAAAGATCCCCACACAGGGCTGTGTTGAAGGCACCACCATTAGGTACCAGGAGAGGTTGAGTCTGATTCTTCAGATGGCTTCCACCATTGTCCTGGCAATGAGCTTTATAGTCCTTAAATAGCAGAAAGCAACAGAATCCTGCTGTGGATTCAGGGGCTGGAAGAAACCTGTGGAGATGATCTGGTGCCACCCCCCTGCTCCATCCAGCAGGGGCACCCAGAGCAGGGGGCCCAGCAGCGCAGGGTCCAGGCGGGGTGGGAATCTCTCCAGAGAAGGAGACTCCACAACCTCTCTGGGCAGCCTGGCACAGGCTCCCACACCCTCCCAGCAAAACTGGGAAGCACAACAGCCACTGGATTTCCTCTGCTCCTTCTGGATGTCTCCTCATCCCCCATACTCAGCTTTTCAAGGTTCTTTTACAACAAACTCTCTAGAACCTCTTCTGGAGGACAGTCACTTCAGGCTGCTCCAGAGAGGGAGGAGAACGTCCCCAGCAGAGCCATGAGGCCCTCGCACTGGGGCAGCAGCTCTTTCTTCCTCTTTACAGGGACATTTAGTGGCTGCTCCTCACCTCATGGTGTGGAGGAAGCCTCAGCTCCAAGAAGACTCTCTGTCCCGGTAGTCTAAGGGTGGTGTTAGCAAAGAGCACTGGTAGAGCATGAGGGAATGAGCCAGCTGAGTAAGTGGACATCCTCTGGCAGAAGCCAGCTCGTCTGGTCCTACCAGTTAAGTTTGACTCATGGTCTTTCTGCCTGGCTCAGAGGTGCGGAGGAAAGCCAGAAGCATTGCAGCAGCAGCAGAAGCCCTTACATTGCTCAGCACAAAGTTCACCGACAGCGAAAGATACTATCAAGAAAAGCCACAACACAGCAACCGGTGAGAAGCAGAGGTCTCCAGTAACACCAAAGGACCTCCATCCACACCTCCCAAGAGAACAAGCTCAGCCTGAAGACAGGCACCACCTTTCAACCCTGCTCTGCTGCCGCATCTCCACAGCTTTGAGGAAACAATCCTCTCGTAGCGAAGCCGTAACACCAAGGAGCCTGCACCTACCATCTTGGCTGATGACCATGGACTCCAGCATCGTTTCGTTACCACTGTCGGGTGCGTTGCCTCTGCTGGACTTCTCCTCGTGGCTCTGGCTGGTCGGGATAGAAATATGGGGCCGGACTCTGCTTTTCCGTGTGCTTATACGTATGATGCCTCGGACCAGTCTGCATTCAGCATCCTGCTCATCCAGGTTGTAGTCCTGAGTGATGCTATTGATGAGGTCCGAGATCTTGTTGGTCTTCTCCAGGAAGACAGTGTCTGATGTGCACTTGGCCAGCTCATCGATCTGGTGGACGCTGAAGAGCTCCGTCAGTTTTTTGAAGATCAGGACGTCAATCTGCCTGCTGGACATGGAGCCATTCAGCTCACTGATGTCCAAGTCAGACTCGTGGAAGGAATAATATTCCTCTGAACTGCGGTGGCTGCTGGGAAGCGGTGGCTTTTCGATGCTGTTCCTAGAGGACTTCTCTGCCAGCTGCTCTTTGCAGCAGGAATCCACTTCCAGGTGGTGACTGGGGCTCCTGTTTGGATAGACGGGAATGCCCTTCAGCTTCACATCTGGGTAACTGAAACTGCTCCCCATGCTGGACTTCTTGATCTGGTTCCCATTCTTCTCAGCGGGAGAGACATTGGCGGGGCTGTTGGGCAGTCGCCCGTTGTAATCCCCGTTCTTCCCGTCGTCGGCGGAGGTCTCGGCAGGCCCCGGGTAGGGGATACAGACACTGCAGTCCTGAAAGCAGCCCCCACAGGTCACTATACAACAGAAAACAGCCTTGTACGTGTTCCAGGCCTGAGACAAAGAGGAGCAGCAAAGGCTCTGGTTTGGGGGAGCTTCTGCCGTACCAGAAATGAAGGTAATCGTTTCCGCCTCTCTCCCGTTCGAGTCCTTGAGGTCGGCTTTGCGACCTTTCCTATCCCGCATCTGCTGGGCTCTGCTGCGGCTCTGTTTGATTTCAGGTGTGGAGCCGCTGAACACCTCCAAGCTGACATCGGTCTCCTTGGACGCTCTGGTCCGCAGGGGCACGGCCTCCTGGTAGGACTGGTTCAGCTGGCGGTGGCTGTTCAGCTCGTGGGGGAGTCTCATTTTCCGGCCCAGCATGGCTCACCGCTCAGGCACCTGGAGAAGAACAAGGTCTCAGGTCAAGCCTTCGTCACCACACTCACCTTAAGACCGAGAAGGACCCAACGCTCAAACTCAGTGCTTCTCAAATTCAATGTTTGGATTATTTACAGGAATATTTTGTGTTGGGAATCGCGCTGCTCTCACTTGTGGCACAGAGAGGGAACCCGAGCTGAGTTCCAGGGTCCTCCGACTGCTCTACCTTTGCTGCTTTCTTTCAGTAAGGTGCTCGAATCGGAAGAGCTACGTTTGAAAAGGACTAGTTTTAAGACATCCAAATCCTTGTAACCTTCAGAAGAGGTTTCCTCAGGGCAGCTGGAAAACGAGCCAGGCTCCAGAGCAATAAAGGAGCAGCACAGCTGGAGGTGGAGCTGCCTGACAGGGAAAGTATCTTTTTTTTCTTTTAACCAACTTCCCCTTTGTCTTGCATTCCTTTAGATGAAGCCGGGCCCTGACAGTGCTGATCCCTTCCAAACCACACCGTGCCCGGGAGGAGATGACAAGCAATCAATCACTGTGCAGCCAACTCAGCCTCCCCATTCGACCCTCTTCAAATTTAGAGGATTTAGCAACAACAGCGTTACTAACACTGATGATTTTTTGCTAGTGGTGCTAAGGCCGTGTTACCTTGAGGACTTTCCCAGGAAAAATTGATGCCTTCAGCTGGATTAAAGGATAGATCTTGTCTCAAATCAGACCTCGCTGGAGCAAAACCTTTACAAAGCCCTGCTCGAGAAATCCTGCAGCAGGCTTATGTTGTAGGAGAGTGTTTTTCTCATTGTCTCTGTCCTAGCAACCACCCCAGGTCTGCACACGGGAGTTAACTGCTTTTACAGGGTAAAAACCTTCACACTTCAGCTCCACAGATCCAACAGGCAGCACCTAGCACGTGAAATCACCATCTTGGGAAGAAAACTCGGCACTGGGTGATGTGCTGAGGTCAGTCAAGGTGAGGAAGGTGAGGTCAAGGCTGTCACTCTCCACTTCTACTGCTGCTGCTTTTATCCCAGACCTCAGTGGGCCCCTAAATTGTCCATGGTTTCTAAGCTTCTTGGCTAACAGCGCTGTCACCTTGCAAGAGATCCTTTTAAATACTAATTAGGCTAATTAATAAGAAGTGAGAGCCCAGCCATAGCTTGAGTATTGTCCCTGCTGCTCTGCTATATACTTCCTACAGGTCACCTTAAGCATGAATAAATGAATCTGTCCCACCCTGGTAGAGTGGGACATTTTCCCCCCTTTTTTAAACCAAATAGGAATGTTGTCCCCTCACAGAAAGGGGCACAGACCAAACCCAGGCAGTCTCAGCAAACCCACCCTCCAGGAGTATTTTGGTTCCCATAACTTATAAAAATCCATCCGTAGCTCACACCCCAGCAGCTCCTTTGGCACATTCCTGGACAATACGCTAAACAGAAACCCCCCGGATGCTCCAGTTTCAGGGCTGAGCAGGCAGAGACTCAGCAGCAGCAGAGAGTTTTGGGCACTTTCACTTCAGAACAACAGTGGGGGGTGTGTAGGTGTTTTATCCTCAGCTTCACCTTTTGTGTAACACAGTTCAAAATTGTAAAAGAAACCGAAAAGATTCGAGCTGATCTAAGCAGAGAGCCACTTACTGGGATGTTTCTCTTAATGCCCAGGCCTCATCTGGAGATCTAAGGGATCTGTGGTGCGCAGGGACGATCATTTACATAACAGTATCTAATATTCTGAGATTTCAGAGCATTTTTGACACAGGGAATTATCTCAGTGCTACAGAGAAAGATTTGCAGGCTCCAAGATTAAACCTCTTGCACACCCCACACCCCCCCAGCTGCACCAGAACATCAGCCCCGAACACTGAGCTGGTCCCTTCCCATCACAGCTTGTGTTCCTGTGACTGGGTCTCGAGAGTGCGCTCACACAAGACCCAGCTCCTCGATCCGGTGGCTCCTCTGGCACAAGCAATAGACTGGACCCAAACTCGCCACCAGCTGCTTAACACAAGCCTAAAGAAAAGCTTGGCCTAAAACCCCCAACCCAGCTGATACTCACAAGATTGTTGGGAGCTTTCTCTGTCCTCACGCAGGCGCCGCGTGGCTGAATGGAGAAGATCCTTCTGAAGAGCTTCAGCATCTGCTTCAGAGGAGCAAGGAGGGCTTCACAAAGGAGTTTGAGCGTCTCGGAGTTAGCCAGGGTCTAAGATCTTCATTGTTTAGAGGAGATTTCCTTTGAAAGTTTTGGGAAAGCTGAATTAAGTTGGGAACCTAATAACGCCGCGTCGCTGCCTGGTTTTAGAAGCTAAGGAAGCCAAGGCATTGAGCTAAAGAGAGACCAGAGAACCTAAATTTAGGATACAAGGCTTCCACACAGATACATCTCCTAAATATACGGAAGCATCAATAGCTGTTGAGTTCTCTAAGCGGCCTTGCCGGGAGCTGAAAACCATCCCATAAAGCTCCCGGGCTGCTCTGGCACCACTCAAGACCCTGGCCCAGAGTACCATGAACTTGGCCTCTTTCCTGTGCTGCTCCATCCTCTCTCTCACCTGCTTGGGGTATCAACAACCCGGGCAAAGAGCTGCCTCTCACCCAAAGCTCCCCTGTGCCCGTCTCCCAAAACAGCCCCTCCCCACGCCAACTGACAACCAGGGCTCCACCACAGCGCAGGGAAACAAAATTTGCCCCTTCCTTCTCAAGAACAAGACCCTGTAAGGAGAGGGAGACCAAGCAGGGGTCCCTTTGCTTACCCCAGGCTGTGCTCCTGACGGTGGGTTTTGGGGAGCAGAGAGGTGGGCAACAGAGAGCAGCTGATGGACCCGGGAGCCACTGACCCGTCCCGACAAGGCCTCCCCTTTCCCACCCAGGCTCCTCACCGCGCTCCCCCCTCCTATTTTCATCCCTCCAAAGCCAAACTGACCCCAGGAAGGTCCAGGGAGACCCAACTCCCGCACCCCCGGGAGAGCTCCTACCGACAACAGCCTCCCCGGGGACGAGGGCAGGGAAGGTCCCAGAGCAGCGGTAAAGGACAGAGCGGGGGGGAGGGGGTGGGGAACAACGACAAGCTCAGAGTAGCGGGGGGTGTCTCCCAACCCTGGGAGAAGCGGTGCTAGGGCACCCGGCCTGGGGGCTCCTGTCTCGGGGGAGGCCCGGGGCACACGGAGAAGGAGGAGCCGATTCCGGGGGAATAGGGGTGGACAGCAGCCGGGGCACCGCGGGGATCCCCGGTACGGGTTGGGAAGGGGGGGGGGGGCACACAACGCCCGCCCCTCCCTCCCGCCGTCCCTGCCGGTCGCGGCCTGCTGCTGCCCCAGGGCCCGGGCCGGGCGGCCCCGCCGGGGGAAGCGCCGAGGGACGGCGGCGGATGGGCCGGAGCCAGAGCCGAAAGCGGGGCTGGGGTTCGCAGCCGGGGTCCCTCTCCCGGCAGCGACGGCGGCGCCACGACCCCCCCCGCCCCGGCGTTACCTGCGAGCCAGGGAACGGCGCCCGGCCCGGCCCCGCCTCACCTGGGCCAGGTGAGCCACGTGACCCGGCCCGACGGGCCGCCGCGAGGGACAGCAGAGCGCGGCCGGCGAAGCGGCCCCGGCCCCGGCCCCGCCTCGCCCGGCCCGGCCGCTCCTCGGGACCCCAGCCCCAGGGGTCTGCAACCCCAAGGACCCCTGTCCTCACCGATCCCTGTCCCAAAGGGTGCTCGTCCCCGAGGATTATGTCTCAGAGCATCTCTCTGCCCGAGGATCCTCATCCCCTGGGGTCTGTGTCCCAAACTGTCCCCTTGTCCCCAGGGGTCCCTCCCCGTGGCTGAGCTTCGTCTTCCCCGAGGATCCGTGGCCCCAAGGTCCCCACCCTTAACAGTCTCCACCCCCGAGGGTCTCACTCCCCGAGGATTCCTGAGCCAGTGGATCCTTATCCCCAAGGATCCTGTCCCAAAGGATCCCCATCCCTGAACATCCCCACTATGGATGATCCCTGGAGACATAGATCCCCACCTCCAAGGATCCTTGTCCCCGAGGACTCTGTCTCAGAGCATCCCTCTGCCTGAGGATCTTTATCCCCAAAGGTCTGTGTCCCAAACTACCCCCATCTCCACACATCCTCACCCCCAAGGGTCCCTGTGGCTGAGGATCACCTTCCCCAAGGATCCCTGTCCCCAGCCTTAAGGTCTCCATCCCTAAGGGTTTCACTTCTCAAGGATGCCTGTCCTGAAGGATCCCTATCCCAATGGATCCTCATTCCTGAGGATCCTGTCACAAAGGATCCCGTCCTCAAGGATCTCCATTCCTAAGGATCTCCATGCCAGAGGATTCCTATTGCCAAGGATCTCTGCCCTAAATGATCCCCACTTTCAAGAATCCCTGTGGATTCAGGTCACTGAGAATCCCTGTCCGCAGACAGGGTGACAACCCATCAGGGTGTCTGACCCTTCTCCCACTGGGAGTGGCCATTTCTGCCCAAGTCCCCCTGGGGACAGCAGTGTCACGGGGGGACATGTGCTGCCGGGATGTCCAGTGCTTCCCAGGCACTGGGGCTGCCAAGCTCAGCCTGCCCTCTTTGGTGCTGCTCGGTGGTTCTCTCCAAAGAGCTGCTGATTCACTCTCGGGGAGGGGGGGTCAGATCCTTCCTCGAAGGTTTGGAGGAAAGGAAGGAACACAGGAGGGGAAGGGAGCAGCCGGGCAGGAGCTCAGCAGAACTGCAGCAGGAGCGGCAGCCGCTCGGTTCAGACGCACCAGCCGGTTTCCGAGAGGAAAAAGGAGAGAGAGAAATCAATTGAAAGGATGATGCCAGTGCCAAGCAGCTCATTCCTTCTCTAAAGGGCACAAAGACTGCGTTTATTTATTTAAGCCTCTGGCACAGGAACACTGTAGTTAATCCCAGATGGTGTCATTTCCCTGGCTGGGCTTTCATTTGTGTAGAACTCGGAGCACTGCTTGGAAATGCGTCTTATTCTCTGCCAGGTTCCTGGACCCTGTCCATGAAGCCTCTCCTGGTGCTGCCCTATTGAGCCTGGCACTGCCAGGACAAGCTGAGCAGCACAGTGCAGCCCCCTGAGCCCAGCACCACGCTGCTTAATGCCCCCTCGGCTCCTGCATTGTCCCCATGCCCCATCACCCCATCACCTCCCAGCCCAGCTGCCACTGTGTGCCAGGGCTCCAGTTCCCACCAGTGCCAGTGTTGCTGGGTCCAGGATGGTGGGACAGTGAGCTGGGGCCACCCAGGACTCCTGCAGCTTAAACCTCAAATCCTGACATGAGATTCCTTCCCTTAAACTGGGCCAGGATGAGAGAGCATTGCCTGGGTCTCCCCTCTGCACCAGTAACTGGGACAGCTGGGAAAGAAAAGAGACTGGGAGAGATGGCACTAACATTATTTACTGCCTATAACAAGGCTTCACTTTTCTGGAGCACATCCCAACGTGGGGCTTTAAAGAGGCTGGAGATAAAAGGCCAGGACACAGAGCCCCCTGCTCCTCTTGCAGGGCTGCCCCACCCCAGGGCAGAGTGTGGCTGATGCGGGGCTGGCTGCCTGTCCTTGGGACATACTGGGGACCAGCACCAGGCTGGCTACGGGATGCAGCGTGGTGCCACGTCTGGGCAGTCAGTGCCTCCACGTGTGTCTGCGGAGGGCCACTGCCAGGGAAGGGAGAACAACACTCCAGAACAGGCTTTTGCTTCCAAGAGGTTTATTCTGAGTGTTGCTAATTTCAGACTCCTCTGCTAAATCATTAATAGCTCGTCAGCCCAGGCACAGATCCTGCAGCAGTGCAGGAGGGTTTCTGGGACTCGGGCAGTGACTTACCCTTAGGGAGTCTCAGTTCTTCTATTTTCATATTTTTTGCCTTTAGCAGCCTCTTTCTGCTCATCTACTGGGATGTGCTATGGCTGACTGGGACAGCTTGGGGACACAGCCACTGCGGGGGGCTCAGTGACACCCTCAGCCTCACTGGCCAACATCCCCAGTACCTTCTTATTTCTTCAACTTATGTCCAGCTGCAGCTGCTCCCCATTTCCACTTCATTTTCTCACCCTGGACCAGGGACTGGAGCTGGGAAGGTGAAAAGCAGCAAAGACCTTAGGGGGGTCACCCAAAAAAGCAGTTATTTTATGAGCAGTGGCTGATGGAGCTGCCACCTCCAGATGTCCCTTCAGCCTCAGCAACTCTGAGGTTTCACTTTGGGGGGACAGGGAAAGCTCAGTGCAAGACAGACATCAGCCCTTCCCCCATTTGGGGGTACTGGGGATCCAGGATCCACAAAAAAAAAAGAGTAAAAAGCACAGTGAGGGGGTTGTTCTGTTCAACAGCTGCCTGTGCCCACCCTTCCTTTGGGTTGGATGCCGAGGGACTAAGAGCAGAGCTTTGACCCTGCACCTCAAATCCCCAACCCCCCTTGTATAGCAGCATTTGCATTGGATACAGGAACACGGAGCAGCTTGGACTTAGTTGTTTGGTTTTTTTTTTTTTCCTACAGCCCGAAACGCAGCCTGCAGAGCTTAAGCAAATGCCATGTCCGTGTCTCTGACGCCGGGCAGTGGAGATGCAGTGGGAGCTGGGCAGGGAAGGGACGAGCAGGCAGCGGGGGCCGGGAGTGGTGACGCAGCAGCCTCTGACGCTGCTCTGGTGTCTGGCAGACGTGTGGCAGCGCTGGCAAGAGCAGGGATGCGACGCAAAGCACAAGGGATGGGTTGGGTTTTTCTTTTCCTCCTAAGGTAAGGAAAGCAAAGCTGCCACCAGCCCACGTGGGGTGGGGGTGACATCCACCAGAGGCCTGGACGTGGCTCTGTCTGGAACAGATTTAGGCCAGGTTGGGTTGGGATTTTTTAGCTTAGGCTTTTGCTCCTGTCTGGGGATGGGATGAGACCTAGGCACCCCGTTCCCATCATCCTTTTTATCCTGTCTGCTGTGAAACACAAGCAGGCTTTACCCCACACACCACCGTGAAGATGCAGCCACTGAGCGTGACATCCCGGCAGGAGGAACCCCAAAACCCAGGCTCCCTGGGGGGAGCAGGGTGGCAGCAGCCCCCGCCCACTCCAGCCCCGTCCCCACACAGTCTCAGCCCACTCTCAGCTCTATTAACTCCGTCTTAAATGGCAATGACGTTGGCAGCAACGTTGCTGTGACAGTCATGCAACCAAGGACACACTGTCCTGGTGCCATGTCCCCTGCACCCCAAGGCTGGGACATCCCAGCACAGCCCCGGGGGCTGGACATTCGGGGGCTGCCCCCCTCTCCTTTTCCCTGCCCCAGGCTGGTTACTGGGGCACCAGCATCCCCCAGATAGCGCCAGGAACCGCTTGAGCTGCTTCTCCCGGGGGCTGCAGACATGAAACCAGCAGTTCCAGTAACCCAGCCCAGCCCAGTCTTTCCCCCTAACCCTTGCCAGTGCCTGCCCCCTGTATCCATTCCCAGCCCTTCCCAGTAAGCCTCCCCAGCCTAAGCCGTGCCCAATAACCCCTCCAGTAACCCCCTCCCAGTCCAGCCTTTCCCGGCAACATCCTCCCCAGCTGCGCATTTCCTGGTGACCACCTCAAGAGAGGGCAGTTTTCCAGCACCACGAATCCCTAGCGCCATTGGGCCGGTGCCGTACTGGGAGCGGGGCCGTGCCGGTGCCGTACTGGGAGCGGGGCCGTGCCGGGGTCGTGCCGATAGCAGTGCCGGTGCCGCACCGAGCCATATCCATCCCGGTGACGTGCAGGTGCCGGTGCTGTACCGAGCCCGCGACCGTGCCGTGCCGCACCGAGCCATATCCATCCCGGTATCGTGCAGGTGCGGGTGCCGTACGGAGCTCGAGCATCCCCGGCCGCGGCTGTACCGTACCGGGCCGGGGTTGCGCCGTTCCCCCCTCTATCCCCCTCCCGGTGCCGGTGCGGAGCCGGTGCCGGAGCCGCCCCCGGCGGGGCCGAGCCGTACGGAGCCGGCACCGCCCCCGGGCTATATATTCTCTCCTTGCCACTGCCCCGCTCCCGGTTCCCGTTCCCATGGCGGCGGCGACAGCGGCGGATCCAGGTCCGACTGCGGGAGGCGACCACCACCCCGATCGCGGCGGTACCGACACCGGCAGCACCACCGCTACCACCACCGGCACCACCAGCACCACCAGCACCGGCAACACCACCAAAAGCAGCAGTAGCAGCAGCCCCGGTTCGGTGGAGCTGGCGGCGGCTCGGCGGAGGCTGGTGGCGGCCGAGGGTCGCCGTCGGGCGGCGGCGGAGCTGGAGGGTCGGGTCCGGCAGGTCCACTGCGCCCTGCTCCACGCCGAGCTCCGCTTGGCCGCCCGCGCCGAGGCCTTGGGCCGCTTGGGAGCCGGCGTGGCCCAGGCTCAGCTGGCGCTGGCGGCTCAGAGCCAGCGGCTGCAAAAGGGGCTCCGCCGCCGCCCCCGCCCCCGCCCCGCCGCTCTCTTGGCCGCCGCCCGCGCCCTCCGCAGCTGCGTCCCCTGGGCCCCCGCCCGCTCCCGCGGTACCGCCGCGACCCCCGCCGCTGCCCGACGGCTGCCCGCTGCGCCCCGCAGCCCTGCCTAGGGGAGGGGGGGACGGGGAGGGAGGAGCTGGGAGGAGCTGGGAGGAGCTGGGGTGCTTCAGAGGGTCTCGGGGAATGTGGTGCGTTGGGAACCTGCAGGATCTGGGGGACTTCATGGGGGAGACCCAGCGGGGTCTGGGGACTTTGAGGGGATGCCGGGGAGGCTGATGGGTTGGGGCCCTGCAGGGTTTGGGATGCCCAGGGAGAACCTGCAGGATCTTAAGGACTCCATGGAGTGGGGGCACTCAGTGAGGTGTGGGGTCCTTGGGACTCTGGTGCATTGAGACTCTGCAGGATCTGGGGGACCCCATGGGGTGGGAGGACCCAGCGGGGTCTGGGGACCTTGAGGGGGTCCTAGGGAGTCAGAAAGGTTGGGACCCTGCAGGGTTTAGGGCTTCTGGGGGGACCCTGCAGGACCTGGGGGACCCCATGGGGTGGGGTCCCCAGTGGGGTCTGGGGACCTTGAGGGCATCCTGGGGATTCTTGTGCGTTGGGACCTTACAGGGTTTGGGGGTCCCAGGAGGACCCTGTTGGTTTGGAGGTCATGGAGGGACGTGCTGGTGTGTGGGGGGGATCTTGGGCACTCAGCAGGTCTGGTGTCCTTCAGGGGGTTATGGGGAGTTGGATGGGTTGGGACCCTGCAGGATCTGAGGGACCCAGGGGGTGACTTTGCAGGGTTTGGGGGATCCTTATGGTTTGGAGGGACCCAGCAGGGTCTGGGGCCCTTTAGAAGGTTTTGGGGAGTCTGAGTTAGGGACCTGTGGATTTGGGGTTCCTGGGGGGATTCTGCAGAATGTGAGGGTTCTGGGGGACCCAGCAGGATCTGGGGAATATGAAGGGCTAGGACCCAGTTTGGGGGTCCTGGAGGGTTCTGTGGGGGGACACCTGGGGACCCAGCAGGGGCTGGGGACCTCAACAGTGACCTGAGAAATCTGATGGGGGGAGACCTTGTGGGGTTTGGGGGTCCTTAGGGGACTCTATGGGATTGGGGCACTCCAAGGGACCCAGCAGGGCCTGGGGACCTTGGTGTGTCCTGAGGAATCTGTTTGGAAGGGTCCCTGGGGGACCTTGAGTGTTTGGGGTGCTTGAAGGACCCTGCAGGGGTGTGCAGTGAGCTGGCAGATCTGGGGGGAGGACAGTGAGGACACAGCAGGGTCTGGGAACCCCAGTGGGGTTGGGAGACCCTGCAGGGTCTGGGTTGCATGAGGGGCCTCACAGGGTCTGGGGTCCCTGGAGGATCTTGCCAGGTCTGGGAGTGTTTATAGGGACCCCAGCCCGGTCTGGAGTCATCTCCTGCCAAAGGCAGCAGGATCAGGGCAGCCACTCTGGGGCAGGGCCCCTTCCCTGTCCAAGCCCCACTGCCCCCTGGGAGGGGTTCCCAAGACCCTGGGCCAGCAGACCCTGGTGGGACTGTGCCTCATGCTGGGGCTCAGATGCAGCTTTCCTGGGTGCCTATGGAAGCCTCAGTGAGGGAATCGAGCAGGCTCGGGGGTTCCCCACTTCCACCATCCCTGGACAGTGATTTCAG
The DNA here is from genome assembly GCA_024611175.1 of Megaceryle torquata. Lineage (NCBI taxonomy): Eukaryota > Metazoa > Chordata > Aves > Coraciiformes > Cerylidae > Megaceryle > Megaceryle torquata. The sequence goes on from JANIJG010008725.1 coordinate 27,650, forward strand.
CTCCAGACTGTGCAACCCTGCGGGGGCAGAGAACAGAAGAGGACTGGTCCTCACAATGGCACTGGCACCATTTGCCTCCCACCAGGCTGGATTTTTGGGACTGCTTTAACGACCGACCACGCAGGTGACACTTGAAGCCTCCCCACGGTTCCAGCAAGAGTCCTTGGGCACCCCCAGCATCACCCTACAGCAGAGCCTGTCGCTGTGGGCACCACAGGGGTGAGAAGGCACAAGGAGGTGGGCTCAGGACAAAGGACTGCTCTGGGCAGAAGGCTGGTACAGGGCCCTGGCATCATTGTCCCTCTTGCTGTCCCTACTGCTGTCCCTATCTCTGCCCCACCAGCCCTGAGCTGGCCTCGGGATGGAGGGCTTGGACCCGACAGCATCACCCCTTCCGTGCTGGGAACAAATGACAGCAGTACAGCCACCCAGGAGCCCGATCCTTCACCAGACACAACTGCAGAGGTCACCATTCTGGGGCTACCAGCATCCTGTGGCCAAAGCCACTGAAACAGGGGCTCACTACGCTGTGCCAAGCTTTCCCAGTGGCTTTACTGGGGTGGGGGCTGCATGAATCCCTCCCTCCTGCTGGAAACTCAGAACTCACCCCCTCCCTGTTTTTTTTTTTTTTTTTTTTTTTTTTTAATTAAAACCCCACCACTCGATTTGGGTTAGGGTGGGTTATGGGGGGAGGGGAAATTTCACTGACTCATGAATGTGCCGCGACTACCTTGGTGTGAGGCAGCAGGTCTGTTGTGTAATCCTCGCTTCTTCGCCTCTGCACCGGCTGCTGCCGCTGCCGGACTCCTGCCCGCACTGGGCTGCAGGGCACCAGCAGAAGTAAACTTTGCTATATTTTACTCAGTATCTGCCGTGTCCCGAAGTGCTGGCTGATATCTAACTGAGAAGGTGATTAGAATGGGGATTAGCAAATAAGCCCCAGTAACGGTTTGTAATTAATACCAGAGTGGATTTCTCTGGTTATTGACCTCTTCTCTCCTCCGTGTGTGCAGGGATGGGGAAAATGCGTTGGGAGCTGCTTGTGGTAAAGAGATGCTGCGGGCAGCCGGGGACTCGGCCGAGCACCGTAGATGTACGTGTATAGGTGAATATATACATACACACACAGTCTGTCCTGGAAAGAATTATCTGTGCAAGGTCACAAATAAGCTACAAATTGCTCATGAATACGTGCAGAAAATGGGTGGCAGAGAAATAAATGAGCTGTCAGCAAGACTGCGCAGAAACAAAGTCAGGAAGCAGCGCTGGGGAGGGGGGAACTTGTATTTCTGCTATTAATCCTTCTTTTCAAACAATTATTTTTTATTTCATGCCATGCTCCGTGGAGCTTGCAGGTTGGTCTCACACCCCATATCCCCTCGATGCTCCCTCATTTCTGCCCTTTCACCAAATGCCTGCCTGCTGGAGGTTTTCCCGTGCCATGCGGAGCTGTAATCCCAACCAGAGGTGATTCCCTGAGCCAGGCGGGGAGTTTGCTGCTGATAGCAGCTTACAGGTCTCAGCCAGGCAAAGGGACACATTATCTCTCCCAGGCTTTCAATTAATAGTATGAAATGCACAGCTTGGGTTTAAATCCCTTGATTTTTTTTTTTTTTTTATTTCCCACCCCCCTGGTGATTATTTGCAAATCAGCTTTTGACCTGATTAGAGCAGAACCTACTTAAAGGAACTGTAAGGAAAAGACTTAAAAACAAAAAAACCCAAACAAACAACAAAAAAACAACAAACCAAACCAAAAAAACCCCCCACAAAAACAAACAAACAAACAAAACCAACAAAAAAAAACCAAAAAACCCAAAAAACCAACTCCTTTAAACCAGTAAGACCAAAATAATTCAAAATCCTTCACTGAAATGGTTCCTCTCAACCCATGGTCTTGGTATGGTTCTGGTCTTACCATACTTTGTGTTCCTGCAGTATCTTGGGCTGGAACATGACATCAATCCACATGCTCATTCCCATTTTCCTACCAGACAGGGGAGGCTGATGCAGTTAATGATGGTGGGAGGGTTGGTGGAAGGGCAAGGAGGAGATCCCAGGTCTCCTCGCAGCTCCACCCTGCAAATAAGTGTGTGTTTAGCTGAAATAAGGATATTTATCTACTCCAGGTGCCCAGGGAATGCGACACTTGGGATTTTGAAGGATGGGGAAAGGCAGTTGGGGTCCCCTCAGTTTCCTGGGACAGGGGAACACCCCCCCAGCAGACTGGAAGAGCAGCAAGGGCAGTTAAACCACAGAGGGGTGATGTTGCCTGCAATATCAAGGGGGGTTGTGGCCACATCTGAGAGTGGAAGAGTAAGAGCAGCTCCACAGACTGATGCTGGAGCAAGAGATGATGCCTGTTCAAGGTTAAAATATGAAAATAAAACTAAGCCCAGAGGTCCATTTCATGGTGGCTGCTCGAGGACAGGATATGTTATCGCCTCTGGGACTGCCTCCTCCATCCGCACGAGTCCTTGGGCCATGGTTTTGGGCAACGTCTCTGCAGGTGAACCCTCATCCAGTGACTCCTACAAGATGCTACTGGTCCCCAGACCCTGGAGCTCCCCAGTGCCGTGCTGCAGGGTGCAGCAAGACCCATCCCCACACCATGGACATGGCTGCATGTCCATAGTCACTTCTGAATGCTCAAGGCTGGTCCAGCCACCAGCCAGAAGACTCCCACAACACTATCCAGGGACCATCCTGGTTTCATTTAGTGGGTCACCTGGCCCATGAACCTCCCTGCACCCCGTAGAGTGCAGGAGCCCTGTGTCACCCCCCGAGAGCTCCCACTGACACCATCACCGGGCTGCTCACGCACAATGGGGATAACAGCAAAGTCCTGCTGGAGGGTCCTGGGCCCATTTGGGGCATGAATTTCAAGGAGAAAACCCCAGAGCACAAGGTCAGAGGGAAAACACAGAGCAGCAGCCTGATCCTTCAGTGCCTGCCCTCAGGAGCATCCCCTGCCTAGGAGCAGAGGGCTTTACATAACCCCGCTCGCCTTTCTGCCCTCCTGCCAGCAGTTAAGTTACATAAATAGCACCAACACTTGTTGGGTTTAGGAGATTATTTTGTTACAGAATTTCTGGGAAAAATAAAATTAACATGACATGTTAATACCTAAGCCCAGCTTCTCTCTGCTGTTAATTCCTTTGGGCTAGTCCCCATCAAATGTGTTGGCACAAGGCCGGTGCCAGGGGTGCAGGCACTGATGGGCAGGGACAGAAACTCCCCAGGACCAAAATTCTGCAGAGAGGCTGGTGTGAGTGAGAGTGATGGCAGGGGAACCAGGATGGGGCAAGAGTGATGGTGGTGGGGACCAGGACAGGGTGAGAGCAATGGTGGTGGGGACCAGGACAACAGAAGGGTGATGGAGGAGAACAGGGACAGAGCAGGAGTGATGGAGAAGGTCGGAAAAGGATGATGCCAGAGTGATGGGATGGGGGGGCAAAGCTACCTACTTGAAGGTCCCCAGGCCAGGTGCCGGGAGGCCACCGAGGATGCTCAGAGCTTCTCCGGGACGCTGTCACAAGAGGGCACTGCAGGAGCCTTCCCAGATCCGCGGCGTCGGCAGAGCCCAGACAGAGGAACCTGGATCTCCGCTCCAGTCCCGGCACTGGGAGGTGTCCCCAGTGCTGGAGTCCCAGCCTGACCTCACTTCCACAACATCCTCTCCAGCACAGAGCTGCTGTATGAGCACTTAAAAGACATTTTCCCCCAGCCCCCCACCTTTCCCTTAACACTTTCCACCCGAGACACCCCCCAGTCTCCACTTCATGCCCTTCCCCCCCTCCAAGGCTTTACTCCTTTAAGAGACCCCAGTTGGCCACAGAGGGTGGGAATTGCCCCTTGGCCCCTGATGTGCCCCTTTGGGCAGCTGATCCCAGCCTGGACTCTGAATTTTTGGTGCTGGGACCGGAGGTCACTTCACCAGGGCTGGGAATGCACCTGAGCATGTTTTTGGCTCCTTTTGAGCCCATGGGTATTTTCACCTTCCCCTCCATCCTGTGGCAACCATCCCCTGGTATGGGCAACATGTGCTTCAAGCCCCAGTTCAGCTGTGCTGGGAAATGTCAATAAATCCCCTCTTTTCAGCTTGGTCACCCCATGCCTGTCCAGGCCCCATCACTGAGGACCTGAGACCTCCCCCCCCAGATCCAAGGGACACGGAGTCACTGTGGGGTTTGCAGCCGCCCCATCCTCTGGGTGTAGAGTTGTGGAGGTGAGGAACGCTGCTCAGGGCCATTCAGGTGACAAAGGTGGGCACCCTTTGTCCCCAGCACCACCCAGCCTGGCACAGCCTGTCCCCTGCAGGGTCTTGCCCTGGCTCTGGTGGGCTTCCAGACCTCAGGACCATCAGTTCCTGTTGCGCGTGGCTTCCAGGATGGCTGCCCTTACTGTGCTAAGCACGTCTTGGTCCAGTTCTCTCTTCCCCACCAAAGCTCTTTAAGTCACTGATCTGGTTAAACCTCAGCAATCAGTTTGTTTTGCCCTGCAAGTTAATGTGCCTAATTCCTGTCCAGTTTACTCCTGGCGCCCAGCCTGCAGTGTCCCCATGGCCATGGGGAGATGGTCATGGTCATATCATGCATCTCCCCTTGATCTTATCCTGATTGTGGCAACCCCATGTGAAGTGGGGTCCTGGCCAAATCCCTCATCTCAGCCTCTGGGGATGAGTGGCAGTCTGTGACATGGGCAGGATGGTGCCCAATGTCCTCCCCAGCTCAGCACAGGCAGGAGCAGCCCTGGCAACAAGGTGCAGGCAGAGGCAGGAATGCTGCAGACATGGGCAGCTTCTGACTGGGGTCGATCCCAACCTGGTGGGTCCCCCAGCATGAGGCTGACCTGCCCCTTCTGTCAGGATCCAGCACCATGACCCCACTCCCCAGCAGAGCTGGGACAAGGCTTGACTGTGGTGCTGCCCCTTCCTTGGCACAGCTTCTGCTCTTGGATGGAGAAGAGCAGCAGAAAGTGGCTTTGTTCAGCCTCATCCCCCTCCCCACACCCCTTCCCAATGTTTGCGTGTTGAGAAACATTTTCTCCAGGCATTTGAACCCTTTTCTTGAGGGAATCATTTAAGGGCAATGGGGTATTTCACCCTGCTACGTGCAGGCTCAGGGCTGTGGTTTCTCATGGCCTTTCTCCTTTCAGGAAGGCTGGACTGGAAGAGGCTGTTGGGCAACAGCTGGGACTGTCCAAGCTGTGATTTTCCAGGGTTCAAATATCTCTGCATCTCGTCTCCCACCCAGGTTTGGCCAAAACTCTCCACCAGGCTCCCGCCGTGGAGCGGCGTCTCTATTTTCAGCCCTGGCTGCCCTAATCCGATCACCCGCCTCTGCCTGCACCGCAGCCGGCTCCTTCCCAAAGCCCACAGGTGCTTTACATGACCTGCTTGGGCAGGATCCGGCACCTTCTCCATGCGTTGTGTCTTCAACAGGAGGGATTTATCCTCCTGCTCCTTGCCAGAGCAGATCCCAAGCGTCCCAGGACCTATGCAAGCCCCCTTCCTACAGCACCGGGGTTTCCCTGCACCCACAGCGTCCAAATCCCTGTCGAGCCCTGGGAAGGGTGATTGATGGGGTGATGGAACTGCACCCCAAAATAGCTCCGGAACGTGTACAGCAAAAGGGCAAGGTGCAGGCGAGTGGTTTCACCTTGCTCACCATCCCAGCTCGAGCACAGCAGGGCTGGGGGAAGTGGGAACAGATCTCCCCCACCCCTGGAAACCCAGAAAGAGAGAGAGGAAAAAAAAATACCTAGAAATAAATAGATAAATATGCATTAAAATCAATAAATCTGTCTGGTAGGGTCGTACAGTGCAGACACTGAGGGAGACAACCCCTCCCCTGCACGTTTTGTTCAGCTCGTCCCTGCTAATCCGCAGCAATCCGACGTGACGGGAGCCCTGTAACCCGATCACGGTTCATTAAGGGGTTTAAAGAGATTAATTGCCAAAAGCACCAGTTACAGCTCCAGCCCCACCCCCTCCCGCCCCAGTCTGCTGCCTCCGCTGGGAGGTCCCTGGGCTCTGCACTTTGGGGTATTTGTGAGGATCTCCTAAAATTGCAGTGGTGTAACCCCCCAAATCTCAGAAATAATGAGTTTGGGGTTTGGGGTTCTCTTTCCAGAGGTGGGGGAGCAGCGGCAGCTCCGGGTTGTCACCTGTGAAGCTCATTTGGCAGAGCTAAAAATGGGATGCTTTTGGGGGGTTCAAGTGATTGCAGTGCAGGGGTGCATGGTGCTGGTCCTGCTGTCTGGCTCTGAAGGACTGAGCTCCTGGAGTCCCGTGAATGTGTGATGGCAGAGCCATAGGGAAGGGAAGTGAAAGGGAAAAGGGAAAAGGAAAGGAAAGGAAAGGAAAGGAAAGGAAAGGAAAGGAAAGGAAAGGAAAGGAAAGGAAAGGAAAGGAAAG
>JANIJG010008727.1:0-65316 GCA_024611175.1 Megaceryle torquata
TTGCTAGTTAATCCCTCATTTTGTTTATATATATATATATATATTTTTTTTTTAACAAATAATGTCTGTATATGCTAATATCAATTACTCAGGCTCCATAAAGATGTTTGATCCTGGACTAACCAAACTTAAGTTGCAAGGGCAGACTGCCATGCTACAGCAAGTAGCTGACAGGCTGGTGCTAACTTACTGTAGCGATTTCTGCTATCAGACTGTAAGTGAGTGTAATGTGTCTGGGATCCAAAGAGGGCACTTCTGATGTATTTTAATATAAGCTTCTGCATATTGGAAAAGAAAACCCTGCAGAGAAAAGTAAGGAAGTAGAGTTGTATGATTTGTGGGAATAAGCTTGGATGTCTATGAATTATGGAATTCAGTGCCATAGAATAAGATGAATTGTAGCCATTCCTATTAAGCAAGTTGCCAATTCTGTAGTACTAATAATAACTTAATTGCAGCAGTTCTGCATTTTATACATGTTCTGGTATAGTCTTTCACAGTTTCTAGTCTGAGTTTGCAGATGTCTTTGGTGTATTTTTTCTTTTTTTTGTATACAGCTGTTGATTTCATTGCTGAGTTCTGCACAAGTGCATGGTAGATGTCTTGGAGCTAACTGAAGAACTGGGATTTGGAAAAAAACTTGTATAAAATGCAGTGTCCGTGATCAGAAGTCAGAGGTTTAAAACTGAGACTGGTCAACCCTAGTTTATACTGTCCCACTCAACTACTTCAGTGAGGTCTGTTTTGTTGCCAAATTTGCTGCCAGCTTTTTTGGCAGGAGGGCTGTCCAAATGAAGTCTGAATATTTATTTTTATTTTTCTTTTAGAATTGGAAAATGCGTTTTCACTTTGCTTGTAAAAGACTGGAAAAAAGCCCAAAACACTTCTGATGAAATTTTTTTTAAGATGAGCAGAAAGCATACCTAGAAATTTTCAGTGGAAAATTTATAAAATAGCTAGTGATTTGGAAAATGAGGAGTAAAGGAATTGTATACAAATTTCAATTCTAAAAACTTTATGATTTTTTTCTCTAGCATTACTGCGGTCTAATCCATTGGTACTATGACGAAGAATGCCTTACAAATACACTGAAAGATTATGCTTCTCTAGTGAGAGACAGTAAAATGACCTATTTCATTTATTCTGCCAAATCCATCAATCCATATGGATCATGCGTCAGCTGAAAAATAAGGGGGGGAAAAAAATAAACATACGGAAAACCCCACAAATGTAGAAAACCAGCTCATTGCTCTTTGGGGAAGTGTATGCAGTCAGATGACAAATAACTTTGCAGCATTCCTGTCCTAGGACCTATCCAGATTAACCTGGTAGAGAAGCTTGTGCTTGTAACCCCATTCCCAGTTAGGACTCGCAGGCTGTACTCAGCAGCAAAGCGTTAAGTTTCAGGCTCAGCATTTTATTGTTCACTGAGAATGAAGACACCAACTGGATTTGACTGCTACTGCAGTAAATGCGTTTTCAGTATGTAACCTTGCACTGCTGCTTTAGTGCCGACTCTTCTGGAAAAAGGTGAGCGTCCTTCTGTTCAGCTGTTTGTGTAGTCTCATCTAAGGGTGTCTTACCCGAGTATTTGGCATGCATCTGTATTTTTACTGTTATTTTATTGAGCGTTGCAGATGTAAAATGAAAGGAAGAGCTAAGTAGATTTTAAACATTTAGAAAAGGTATTAAAGCAGCTTACTTGTGTGTAGCTGACCTTGTAAGCTCTCTTACATTTTGCATTTGTATAGAGTGCTGGAGGACTGGTAAAGTAATATTTAGATACGTGGATGTTTAGTATGAGAGAGATGCATTGAAAAAGAAGGCAGTGTGGGTTTTTTAATCCTGTTGTTTTCTAACCTATGTGTAAAGAAGGAAGGGCTGCACAGAATGCACAGAATGCATGCCTCTTTGGAGACAGTAGATGAAGGTTCTGACTTCCTTGAGAGCTGATTTTTCTACCGGGAATAAAATAATCACACTTTCAATTGGAAGAAAGTATTTATTAGCAACCAAAAGACAGAAGGTATTTTTAGAACTCCACGAATGGCATGACATGTATTTCTATGCCAGATGGTTTAAAGCAACATCTGGCCAAGCAGCCCTACCGTGCAACATTTGTTAGGGGGATAGGTAAGAAAATTCCATGCATATAACTGACCTTTGGGAAACCAGTAGCATTTTTGGAGGGGAATGAGGACATGGCTGCAGCAGTAGACTCTCTTCTGTATAGCACTTACTCTGTATTGAGCACTAGAATTTTGGTAAGCTCATGTTTCTAATCCAAGTGTACTTGTTCTCTCTAATCAGACTGGACTATTATGTTACTTTTCTTGATGCAATGTTATACCACTGGCTGTGACTAAAATTGGTGTTCTTTAATGTTGCTTGTTAACATGAGATACTAACTCTTATGAAACATTTTATTTCCAAAACTAGTAAGTGCTTTTTTGCATTAAAACTGTGCCCTTAAATAAGAACCGGTATGAAATCCTCTCACTCTTTGGAGAGGAGCATGTGGAGAGAAAGGTGTCAGTAAGGAAGAAAGCCTCTTGTTCTGTTGCTGACAAAGAAGTGAAAGATGTTACTGCAGAAGATAAATCAGATTTTCTTTAAGGGAGCATTTGAAACGGAGGTGGGTAAAGAAGGAACTTTACATTTTTATTATAAAAGTGCTAAAGTGTTTGCATTAATTCTGTTATGGCAGCCTGCTAAGTAAAGCTTTTTTACTGGAACTGAGAAATTCCAGAAAACTTGATAAGCAAAGTTATGTTTCTAGACGAGGTGTTTCAATACATAGTCTACAGATTTAAAAATGACAGTGTGCAATATTTAGGTATCTCTGGTGAAAGTCCAAAAACTGAAGCACAAATGAGTATATAAGTGAGTCATTTGACAGTGGTAAAATAGTGAGGGGTGCGAACCTAAAGACATAAAGATGATGAATTTTTAAATTTTTCCTAAAACACCTCATGCTTTTCAGATTTAATATACTCACAGTTTCTTATGTCTTCAACAGTTCATGCAGCTAGTCTATCTACATGCCTTTCTGTATCTATAAAGTATAATGAATGTTGTTGGTATTTTAAGATTATTAATCTGCAAAGCGTTGATGAAAATTTTGTATTTGTTCCAGGAGGATTTATTTTAAGTGGTATGACAGGGATTTGTATAGCTGTGCTGAAATGACTAAACTGTTGGCTCTGAAAGCTTTTAAAGTTGCATTTAGAAGTGACTTACAGAGGCTATTTAAAAATAGATCTTAGTGTGTCATCTCATTAAAATGAGTAGGAGCAGTGATCTTATGCAAGAGGACAGCCTGTGGTCCGTAGTCTATTTCCGTGAACGAAGGTTACTGTGACTGGAGTTATTAGTCTTTTTTTAGCTCTTTTGTTCTCCCACCTTGTACCTTATAGGGCCTGGCTTGGTTTTCTTTATAACATCCCTGTAGGTAGCAACAGACTGCTATTAGGTGTCATTCCCCCCCTGGTCACCAAGCCATCTCTTCTGCAGGCTGAACAAGTCCAGCTTCACCTCACAGGGCAAATGTTACATCCTGTGACCATCTTGGTGGCCTTCCACTGAACTCGCTCCATTTTACTGGCACATCCCACACTGGGTACAGTACGCTGCCTGTGGTCTTAGGAGCGCTGCGTGGGGTGGTGTAATTGCATCCCTGGGTCAGCTGGCTGCTCTCCTCTCGATGAGCACCTGTGCTGTCAGCTGGCCTGGCTGCAAGGGCACGCTGCTGGCTCGTGTTTAGCCTCTCAGGTCTTTCTCTGCAGAACTGTTCCACAGGCTGTGTCAGTGGCTAGGGAGTTTGTCTGTCCCAGATGCAAGCATTTGTCCTTCCTGAAAGTCATAAGATAGGTTCCTATAGGCCCAACCTGTCTTGACAAGAGTAGTTACCTGCCTGTATTGTGTCAAAAATAACCACTTAATGAATTAAATTATCCATCTCTTCTGTCAGGTCAAAAATTAATGGTTGTTTTGAGTTAAAAACTAAGTGGCAATTAGATCCAGATTAGTGATAAACTGATCCAATAAGAGGGATTTTTATAAGGAATTAAATTGGGTTGACACTTAGATTCTGGAACACGTGAAACATGAAGCTTCTATTTGGAAATATCTCTGGCTTTTGTTATGTGTGTTCAATGGATGTTGCTGCTAGTGATGTGTTCTGGAGCCTGAAAGGAAAGCTGCCCAAGGTCTCCCTTTCTCATCTTGCTAGTCTATTAACTGTTGCTCTCCCTTGAAAACTGGTTGCAATGTAAAGGATGCCTGGAAAAAAAATAATTCTCATGAAAGTGCAGATGCTACTGTGAATGGTATCTCTGTGTGATCAGTGTATTATTGGAGTACTATTACTTCCTAATGCGGCCTCTGTTCATTGTGTTTCAACAAGAAAATAGGAAAGCCTGCTCATGCCAATGCTTGTTTTGGAAGAGGAGCAATGGTAGCCATAACATCTCGGAGGCCAGGGAATATATAAACAATTAAGGCTATCAAAAGAGCAAAATTTGCATTTGGAAGTAGTGTTAGTTTATCATCTTGGGTTTTTCTCCCCAAAATAAATAACAAAGTAATAATTAAAAGCATCTGTAGAAGCTAATGGAACAAATTATCCTAACTTTCTGTAGAAAGAGAAAGTTTAGTGTAATGATTTTTTTTTCACTAGAATGCTTTTTTAAAATGAAGATTATAGACATCTGTATATGTTCCTTGCACTGTCCAAAATGCACAGGCAGTCTTGAAGGAAATTTGGGTAGTATGAATTGTGTGTCTGTCTTAATTTTATTTATTTATTTTATTTTTTGGAAGAAAAACTGTTCTTGGAAAAACTACAAGCAGACTTTAAGGTTTTCTCTAATAATTATTACTCGTATTTCAAAAACCTTGAGGAGAATCCGATCCTCTGTTTGACCTCTGGTAAACATGAGTTTTGGCACAGTCATGAAATATCTAGTCATACGGTGTGTTTACTAAACTGTTGAGGTTAATCCAAGCAGATGGCAGTGTTTAAGCAGCGGCAGGTCATAGAGCCTGTAGCTACTTCTGCTCTTTAAGCCAAAATATTGTGAAATGTGGTTGGCATTTTTTTCCCTTAAAAATATTGAGGGCTGGTGTGTGTTAGAGCTGTGCAGGTTACTAACGATGATCTCTCCCAGGCTGTCGGGGGGGGGGGGGGGGGGGGGGGGCTCGCCCCCTCCCAGCATTACAATGGACACCTCGGTGGCGATAGGGTCCATAAAGCCTGGGCTACATCTGTTTCTCAACCTCTTGTCCCTCAGGGAGTAAAATTCAGTTTCACCTTCACATTTGAAAAAACTGGCACCATCAATGCATGTCTTGGCCTTCATTTTGTATAATTAGTCTTCACACGTGAAGTTTAAAAATGAATTAATAGTTAATAATGCCATTTATTGTCTGCGTTTGAAAGCTGGCCTTCAAAGTAAAAGGATCCCTTTTTAATGCATTACATAAAAAAAAAAAAAAAGCTTTAGAGAACTGTTTGTGTTTTACTACAGAACATCAACTCAAACTAGTACTGTAGATTTTTGACTAAAATACTCCTTAATCAAGGAATCTGTGTACACTGATAAGTCAATCCAGTACTGATGTAAGTTTTGTCTTCAGATAGTATAGGAGCCATGGGGAGGATATAAAGCTTAGAGCAGAGGAAGAGAGTAAGTTTAGACATTTCCTGTGCTCAGCAGAACCCTTATCCGAATCTTTCTGAATTTGTCCCACCTTTTTTGACAAAGGAATCCCCCCGGGTCACTGTCAGAAAGAAAAATGTGTAATGAGCAGAAGAGAGACAAACAAGATGAAGAATGCTTTGGTCTCAAGAACCGAGTAATAAGTCTACTTTTAATTAGTCAGGTTTTGAAATAAACAAGCAGGATCCATGCTGTGGAGTGACTGCTGCCAAGAGGGCACAGGTCTCTCAGTTCACTCAACACAAACTTGCCAGTAGACCACCTCTGGGGAAAGCCAGGGGCAAAGCTGGGGAAAGCACTATTACACCTCTTAGTATTGATCAGACAGGTGGAAAGAGTTCTAAAACTCCTTTGCTTTTATATAACCTACATTTTACTTTTATCTCTTTGCTCTGTTAAGGAAAACAATGATCACGTGGCCATGTGCATCTCAGTAACAGCCTCATCAGTTCGGGCGGAGATTAAAAAAAAAAACAAACAGATTTTCCTCTATTCAAAACTCAGGTTATCTTGAAGACCTAGGGTGACAATTTATTTTTTTTTTTTCCCCTCCAGTAACCCTAAAATGAGCACAGTCCCACTGAGGTCTGTAAAGTTTTACCAACAATTTCTGTGAGTAAATTTTAGAAGTATTAGTTCTGTCAGACTCAAAACATCCTGGTGTACCTCTTAATCCACTGTCTTATCTCTAGGATTTTTACTTTTTTTTTTTTTTTTCCTGAAGGAAAGTGGCCAAAAAATAGTTAATTTCTTGTTAACCTTTCGTTGAATTATGTTTCTTTAGTGTTCATAATAAGTATGACCTAATAAGCTAGAGTCCACCAAGAAAACAGGAAAATTAAGTAACAATTGATAGGGGGCAAATAACTGTATATAGAAAGAGGGCAAGGTGATAACTCACCATTAAGCAAGGTAGTTCGTGTTTCACCTTCTGTCGTCTTCTTTCCTGTTTTCCACTTTATAAAACTTTTGAGCAAAAGTGTCCGGTCTAAGTAAGCTGTCCTCAAAAAATGAGATGGTAATAATAAGAAAGAAGTCTCAAGAGTTAATTTACCAGATTCATGTTTATTCAGGAAGAAGAATTAATCTGGGTACTTCCTTCTCATTCTGGTTTTGAAAGCAGGTCTGGCAAGGAGCTATCTTTCTTTAGGCACTAAAAAATGCATCTATTGCACCACAAAATGTTTTAGTATCATCACACTGAAATTGTACCCCATGAGAGGAAAAAATAAATAAAATCAAACTTACGCACATGTACTAGCAACTCCCATCTCTGGAATGGAAACTATATCCAAATGTCTGTAGGAGAGAATTTAGCCCTAGGAAACTATTCAAGTTTATTGAAGCACAAATATTTCTTTTGTCTAAAGACAGTGGGTTTTTACTGACTTGTAGAAAGCCCATATTTAAAGTTATCTACCCACATCAACTTTGTTCAGCATCTGGTTTGAAAGAGAAATTAAATTTCTCTTTGGGTCATTGACTATTTTTCGTTCCCTGAGTATGAATACTGATTGTTACTTTTGAATGGCATGAGTGGCCATCGTAAGCTTAAAAATTGTCTGATACAAATGAGAGATGAATTAAACGAGATTATCTACAATACTACAGTGTTTATGCGAGACAACACTGCTACCCCTCATTAAATAACGGGGATGAAAATCACTCGTTTTCTACAAAGCTAAATGGAATTTGGGATTATGGTTTCACATACATATAGACTGGTCAGTGAAAACAAAGGAAAAAGTAGAGAATAAGACTAATTTCCTTTTTTTTTTTTTTTTTCCTCTTCTCTTTACACATCCCATACTCCACCCCAAGAGACAAAAACTGCACTTGGAAGAAAAAGTCTGGTGGTTTCACTGCAAAAAACATTGGGTCTAGTGTAGCAGAATTGGGGCTTATTAGATGAGAAAAAGCCTGAATTTTCAGTGCTCTAGTGTACATTACCAGCACCAGTGAAATCAGCAGTCTAAAGAACAGCAAATCTATTATATCCCCTCTGATACATGATCAGGAACTGCTTTTTAAAGTATTACCTACAAATCATCTAAGCAAAGACACAGTTCGGTTCTTAATTAATAAGCTGCTGGGTATTTGTGAACTACCTTAAGTAGGCATAAGCTCCCAGCTGAGAGGTTGGTACGCTTCCGCAGTAAAAAAAATGTGCTATTCACCTCAGAAAAAAGGCTGTATGAGGAACTCTGAGTCTTAGAAGCGTAGTTTGTTAAACTACTGAAAAGCCTGATAGAACTCCTCAGGGCAGGCAAGCAAGGTCAGGTTTGCCTTGAGCACTTCACCTGTAATAGAGGTGACACCACTCAAGCATTCTTGGATTTTACAGCCCAGCACGAGATATTCCCTGCACACTCCATCAGCTCTCAGACATGCAGGCCTGACTTACATGTGCAAGGTGTTCCATCCCTCCCGTAGCAGACAGCAATTCACAGGTCTCCTGTGGTGCTCATACCGTAAGCCTAGGAGAAAGTGAACATTGAATTAACATCAGCATTAGTGTTGGCTTTTAAGGATATAGTAGAGCCTGTCTCAGCCCTCACAAAGGATGTTGTACATACATTGGAAGGCCCTTGTAAATGAGCTCTGGAGTAGTGTTAACTTATGGACTTGCAATATATAGTTTTAACCTCGGACTACAAAAAATAACATCTTTTCAACTCCTTCTCAATGAAAGTGATTTGCCATTTGTTTAATGATAGAATAACCCAGCATCTGACACTGCATTTGAGGACAGCCTTTCTTATATTTCCTTCTTCCTGAATTTCTTGGGGAGATGCCCAATTTTAAATAAACTAGTTTATTTTTTTTCTAACTAGGAAAAAAAAAAAAAAATTAAAAAAAGTATCGTTAGAAGAAAATACATCCTAATATTACAATTAAGTTTGAGGGTTTTTTAATTAATCTGTAAAATTGTGTTGCTTCTAACATTGTTTGGAATGCTTTTTGATACCCTAAAAAGCTTTGTAGAAAGTTTAAATTAACTTTCTGTAAATGAAGCTTTGAAATACCTCATTGGTGGTGCAAGCCTGTCCAGTTACTGCTCTTGTTGCTGACTGTAATGTTTATATCCCCAGGCAGCATATGTGACCAGCTTAGAGCTATATGCACAGGATGCACTGCCCTAGAAACCTGAGAGGTAACATCTGTAAATGTGTATAAGAGGTCCTTTGGAGAGGACCACAACATGTACATCCATACATAAAGAACTGGGGACAGAGTAGTAAGATCTTACACGGGATGCAATGTGCAATTGTCCATATGCCATTTCCAGGAGAAAAATAAGTTAAGGCAAGATCATAATTATACAGGAGCTCATATGCTAACTGCGATTGAAAATTTTGCTGCTGTTTTCCTATGGAAAACATGTCATTGCTTAGACATTAAAAGACCACAAGAGGACACTATGGTGCCACTTATCTTCAAAATATACTTACTTCAAGGAACCTCTGCCTCACTTGTAAAATGATGCATAACTGTATTTGATATGTAGAAAAGCCATTTCCACAAAGATGCCTTAATGTCATCTTTAGAGACTGAAAAGTTACCATGTCTTTGAGATTTCCACCCCCCCACTTAATCAGATTCTGTAAATTCAAGTAAGAACTGGATCAAAGTTTTCTCTACTAGTTAAACATTGCAGTACTTTTCAGGGTGGGATTAAAATTCTGGAAAAATACTGTTCAGTGGTTTGTTGTGGTTTTGTCCTTTTAAATTTTTTTTAAGGGATCAATTTTCAATTCAGTTACATTTTTAGTGTAGAGTTCTTATGGTCTATTTAATTTTTTAATAAAGGACTCAGAGAAGAAACTGAGCACAGGCCTAGACAAAGATTCTTTAGATGATAACTACAGGAAGACACTCAAGAAAGTTAATCTAAATGGACTTTTCATAGTTATATTAAACTATTTTTTTTCCCCAAATGTTTGTATTCCAGACTAAAGGGATCTTCTTGGATTTGTCTGACAAAACCTGTATTGGCTTCTGGTTTTATCTTTATTTTGTTTCTGAGCAGCAACCCACAGGGGAACTTGAATTCTTGCTTCCTGGGCTCTGTGTTTTTCTGTCATTGCAGAACTGACAAAACAAAAACTTGATGGAAAGAGTGAGACCAGCTGCTGAGAACGGGCTTCAGAGAGAACAACTTACCCATTATATAGGGGAAAGAATCATCCTAGTGAAGTCTACAAAACAATTTGTGAAGAAGCAACAGAAAGAGAGGAAGATTAAGTGCCCCCTTATTTGAGTTCAGATTATTAAGGTTAAAGCCTCGATTAGAAGCAGCAGTATTTCTGTGATTTAAGCTAAATGTTGAACTTTGTTTACTTCACTTTTTTCTTTTCTTTCCACTATTTGTTGATTCATTACAGAAGCAGCTGAGGCAAGTCTCTCTAAGGGCACAGCTTTAGGGAAGAAGGGTTGTTTGTGCTTTGCAAGAAAATAAGACTTCACAGGTTGCAATAATTTCTCAAAACAGTACACGCACACTGGGAAAAGAATTGCCACCTTTGCAATTTGAGTGCCAGGAAGTGAAACCGTCTGCAAACAGCTCATCTGGTAACACTGGATCAAGTGACTGAGAGGTTCTAGCTCAATCACTGAAAATCCTGGACTGGATCTGTGAAATGCAGATATGGGACAAAAATGCTTCCCATCATCACAAATTGGTTTTCCTCTGACAGAAAATACAAAAATAAAATAGGAAGATGAGTACAAGCTTTTCAATTTCTCTGGTTCAAAAAGATAAAAAAAGGAAAATTATAGGAGCACCAAACATGCACTACCTTCTTAAGTTGTTCTATGTCAATGTAAGGTTTGTATGCAAGATATCAAGAAAAAAAAAAATCAAGAAGAATGATATATACATAAATATATATAGTTCCTGAAACACTGAATCAAGCCTTCCAAAACACTCCAGGAAGGGTCATCCAGCATCACAGTGACATGAAAATAGTTCTCTGGGCCTGTGAATTAAACCAAATAAATCTTTAGGAGCCACTGCTAGAGGGAAAAATCTTTGGTTTTTTCTTTGTTTTGAGTTTTGTTTTGGGGGTTTTTTTAGTTATATTTTCAGAATTTGAAGCCATTTGATCATTTCCATAGCTGTAAAATCAAAGAAGAGTAAACAGAAGAGCTGCTGCTTTCAATAGCAAGTGGAAGAAATCCAAGTTGCTGCAATCTCACTCTGCTTTTCTGCTCCTCCTCTCCACTAACACTGGACATAGTTAACACAATCACTGACATCAGCAACAGGAAACCCAGTACTTGAAGAAGACAGATTTCAGCTAGATCAGCTCCCTGAACCAGCTCACCCATTACAAACACACCAGTGCTGTCACAAGGGACAGGGAGACAACATGCAGTGAAGAACCAGGGTAGGAATACAGCAGCTAAAGCTGATAGTGGCATACACTGCGATGACACTGCACCTTACTCCAGAAGGTGATGGAGATACTATAATGACACAGAGCTTTTCAAAGTTGACTCTGTTGGTGCAGATGCCTGCTGAAACTTTTGTTTAAGATCAAACAGAAGTTAATAAACTTATTTATATAGGTCATTAGACTTAATGCATGATTTACTGACCTTGAAACATAGAAATATGCGGGCATATTGCTTAAGAAGGAAAGCAGCTGTTAAGCATCGGCACCGTTCCATAGTCCATATCCCATGTAAAACATGCAAAAGTCCTTCCATGGCCTGAACAAGTCACCTACCGAGTAAAAGTTACATATACGAACTGAACTACTCAGATTTGACAGATCAGCAGCATGTTAGACCAGCAAAAGACATTTTGGGCTTGGTTTCTAGCATCGCCACTTAACGCAGATGAAGCAATGGAGATTGAAGTTGTTTATTTCTGTGGATGCTACAGCCTGTTAGTCTGGAAAAGGATAGCACTGGGGGAAGCGTGCAGGCATCAACCTTTTAGAACAGAATCAATAGTCTGCACTGACATTATGTCTGTAGTTTGGGCTTGTTCATATCACACATGTGAAAACATGACTCTTGGATTGTTAAAGATGCCTTGAAGTTTGCATCTTATTTTGGAAATCAGCCTGAAGTACTTGATAGTACAACAACTTTGAGATTTACAAAAATAGTAATAACTACTTTCAGAACTCGTTAGCACAACTCATTGTTTAGAAGAAGTAAATAATGGCTTGCATTCTTTCATTTATCAGCCAACAAAGCTTGTTAACAAAGTTGGTATCTCAGTAATATCTGATACTTTAACTGATTCCACTAGCCATAACAGAATCTGTCAGTTGAGCTAGCAGGCATTTCCAATTACCAATGCAAATTATTGTTCTTAACTGGTGCAGGGCAAAGGCATTCAGTTTAAGGATGAATCATCCCCTCCATTGGGAGGCAGAAATCAGAGTGCAATCATTTTATGCTCGAGCTGTTGGACATGCAGTGTTGTGACTGCTACTACAAGCTATTGTCAGTAGTACTGGAGACACTAGCACTCAGACTGAAGGGTCACTATCGTTTTACTGACAGCAGTCTCAGCTCTATCTTGCAGGATTTTAATTTTGAAAAGGAATTCTAATGACATGCTTTTCTACCATGTTTCAAACTGTGTGATTTTGATCATTTAAGAAAAATAAGCTGCATCTATTAGATAAGCTAGACACCATGTGCACAATCATTGCATGATGCACAAGATTCCACTTCTCGTTTGATGGTTTGCACTCTGATGGTGATTTCACACAAGCAGCTTATGTGAAGTGTTCTGAATTACCATCATGACTAGTAATAGGAAAAGGGACTTCTGGATCATCACACATCTGTGAGAAGTGCTGTAGAGGTTAACCTAACCTTGGTACAGGCAACTTGTCTGATTCCACATAAACCTTTTGCCCTATGACTTGACTAGCTTGAGCAAGTGATCTGCTACACTGTCATCATGGACTCACTGTAATAACTGAGAAATCCATGTTCCCTTCCCTTGCTCAGGCTTCTCTACAGGTTAGGCAATATCTGAGTGAAGATGAGGCTGACTGTCTACAATCCACGATGGTCTAGGGTCAAACCTACCTGACATTCTCATGCCTGCCATCGGGGAGGCTACCTTCCCTGTGAAGAGCAGACTCAGAGCCCTCACGATACCCTGGCCTTCCTTCTGCAGGCAAGTTGCATGGTTCTGTCAGGGCTTCTTGGAGTTTTGAACATTCACATTGTTTTGTGAGATTACACCAGTACCTATACACAATTTTAAACAACGTTTTATTTAAATCTCATGTATATGTTTTGCCACAAAGTTGCAAATTATTCATTGCACAAAGCAGTCATACAAATCAAATGCAATACACTATAGATAAATCAAGGAAGCCTACAAATATCCATAGTAGAGTGCAATCAGTCATTTAAAATTATTATCCATATCTTTAAGTAAAGGGATTTTTTTTTAATTCACGCTGTAGTATATGGGAAAAAAAAAAAAAAAAGGCAGCAGGAAAGTGACAACACATTGGAAAGAAAAAGTCTGGAAGGCATAAGGAAACCTCTTATGTTTCAAACGTGTAATAAAGTCAGTATCACAGTACTAATTCCATGAAAACAGACCATGGATGGCAGTTTTCCAATGGCTTATGAAACTATTAACAGAAGTACTGGTGAGAAGTAAATATTAGCCCTACTGAATTCATCATTTTACTGGTAAAACAAGTTCTGATGCCAGTCAAGCAGTATTGGGAAGGCAAGACTTCTGAGTCAGTACAGTAACTCCCTGTTGTAGATACGTAACTATGATCAGTATTCATTGAGAAATTGTTCTTAAGAACTTGGCTTCTCTGTATCTAGCTTATTCAACGTGACTTGTAAAGAATTCGGTACGTAGCAGTAGTATATTCAGAATATACTTATCAAGGAGACCACCTTATCAGAAGAATTAAAGAAGCTTCATTTTGAAGCAATAAATCTTCTGGAAACCCTGCTTGTACATGGAATGCAGAAATGAATGGTGGGAACAGTCTGAAGTGACTCTAGAAAAAACTGACTTGCTGTTTCCATTCTATTCATGCTTCAGTTGTTAAATACTTTGTGTGTTTCCGAATGCTGTCCTTAGATCAATTACAGGACTTTTATTTA
Source organism: Megaceryle torquata (assembly GCA_024611175.1). Taxonomy (NCBI): domain Eukaryota; kingdom Metazoa; phylum Chordata; class Aves; order Coraciiformes; family Cerylidae; genus Megaceryle; species Megaceryle torquata. The sequence continues at coordinate 13,833 of JANIJG010008727.1, forward strand.
TACTGAGGCTAAATTCCACAGATGCCATACCAGTAAGTAAAAGCACCTATGATGGAATTAAGGGGAAAAAACAAAACCAAAACAACCCACGTAATTCAGAAAAAGTATCATGAGAAGGCATTTACAAAGATGTAGTGTTGCCATCTTACAATTTTGTCATGAATCTCATGATATTTGATGAAAATTGCAGATTTGAGCCATATTAGCCTATCAAAATTAGGCCTATTGTAATAGATAGGTATAACTCAATGTATGTACAGCAGTAGCTTCTAACCTCACATACCTTGTGTATTTGAAAATATGTTCCCAAGGCTGAAACAGCAGATTTATAATAAAAGATTTCTTTCTAATCTCATGCCTATGCATCCTTTGACAACACTCTGACTTCATCAGGCTAGAATAAAGTAATAAAACCTGTTATTGATAAGGATCATTGGCAAAAAGATTTCCACAAAGCTGTGGAACATTTTAACAGAATTTCTATTAAAATAATAATTTTATATTTTTCAGACTACAATGAAAATATCAGAACAAGGTCTCACCCTCTGAGTAGCCAGAATTCCTGCTTTCTCCTGGCTTATTCTTGCTCCCAGCTTCATGAACATGCAGCAAACAGCAGCCCCCAAATTACAGAAAAGTGTCTACAATATTGCCTGGTCACCTGTACCCAAGTCACCTAACTCCACCCTTCAGTAACACTCCAGCTGTCCACTGTCCTGGTCAAGGTTCAAAAATAAGCATTTCGTACTGCAGGATGGATCCTGAGAGCCAGCGGTAGGCATGAAATCTGAATTGAAACAGCCATGTCATACATCTTGTCATCAAAAAAACCCCAATCAAACAAAAGTTAGCAGTAAAAAAAAAAAATCTCTCCTACATGTACCAGGGGATAGTGGTCTCCGAGTCAGCCATCAACTGATGATGAAAGTTGTGTAATTTAACAAGAAGTAATATCTGAAAAGATCTCAGCACAGCTGTCTTAGTTGCATTCTCTAGTTCCCCTGTGGAACTGCCTGGAGTCTTGGGTTTATACCAAGTGCCACAATATGGGTACCAAAACCATATGTCATATATTAAAGAATTTATTCATTAGATGTGAACATTTTCCGTTAACAATGTTGGTTCTGGTTTTGCCATGATGACACAGAATTTATAACTTCAAATTCTAAATACTTTTGCTGCGACATTTAAAAATCTACAGTAAGTTTCAAGTATGTAGGTGAAAACAAATTATGGAAACAAATTTAGCATAGCTTTACATTAGCAAAACCCAAAAAAGATAACTAGTTGAGTAGCAGATTACTCCATATATCTCTCTCTAGACTCCAATTAAATTCCAGCTCCGATACTGAATTCAAATATTAAATATGATACAATTGCAAGTGTCAGACTAAAAGGTTGTGCCACAGAAGGAAATCCAAAGGACTTGGTTGTCTGAAACTGATGATTATGTAGGTCGAGGCGACAGTCATTTTGTACTTCTTCTTGCAGAATTTCACTTTCACCTACATCCATTAGTCCACTAATGTTCCGCACCTAGAAAAATTCATAAGGTTGCCCCTGAAAGCCAGACTGGCACAACAGCAAAAAGCCTTATGCAGCTAGCAAGTTCAATGCTATTTGAAGTGAACCAACTCAAACTGTATTAAAAAAACATGTCTGAATGTGAGGAACTCAATGTCATTATCCTAACGTCTGCATTCCCATGAAACCCTTCCCAAAATTCAGTGCAGATACATCACAGGCAAGAGTCACAGGTCTGGCTGGTTTTTGTTTTGGCTCCCTCCACATAGGGATGGAAAGCCTAAGGCAAACAAAATAGCTGGAAAACCTAAGGCAAACAAACTTTTGAGCTTTCTTCCCTGAAGTCAGCTCACAGTCTCAAGACAGAGATTCAATCACCTCTAATATAAAAGGAAAAAAATACTGAATCTCACAGATCAATTAAGTGTGATGAATTCCATGATGTCAATTTGCCACACAGGCAACTTGGCTCTAGGTGGATGTTTTGGCAGATTAACTGCAACAGTACAAATTTCCCAGATTTCTGTTTATCTAACATACCTCCACAAAAGGCAACTCAAGCAAAGCTCATGGTGAAATTAAATTATGTTGTCTGTAAGACTTCATGTCTTATCTACATACTTACCCCCGTAAATAAAAACAGGAGGAGGAAAGCAGTTTGCAAGTTTTAATAGAGGCTTTTTCAAAAGTTACCATTTAGGGGGTTCTTACTCTCACGCAGTCTCTTTCACCCTTCTGGATTAGCTTCTACTATTTACACTTAAAGCTCATTGTAATCTAGTTGTTATGTTTATGGCTTGTTAGTGGTCTGGTTATGGCAGAAGCCCTTTGGATAGCAGCCCTATCCCATGACAAGAATTAAATTGATTTGCAGGAGTCAGCATTCCTTACTGCACCAGCGAACACAGCCAGACTGTGACGCTGGTACGTCCACAGTTTCTCCAAACCATGAAGTGATTCTATTTAGAAGTCAGTGATGTGTACTTAGCAGATTACCAAAGAGAGAAAAAGTTCCAAAGAGCTCTGTCCACTCTCACCCTTTCTCCTCCTTTTATTCTGCTAACACTCTCTTGCCATCTTTGTTTCTAGCACAGCATTTGGAATTATTGCATTAAGTGCTTACGTTGCCTCACAGTGCAACTGGGGGGAGGGGAAGGCAAGCAGCAAGGCACCAACAGGTCCTCTCTCCATCTCAGTACGAGTCAAGATTCAGTTCAGTTTTTAATCTTACATTTTCCACTTCCCTGAAGACACGAAGAAAGTTCTCCCTTAAGACCCCTTTCAGCTCAGTTTCATTCCATCCTCTTCTAAGAAGTTCCTCAATCAAAGAAGGGTATTTAGAAACATCTTCAAGTCCCTCAGGGAAACTGTTGGCAAGAGTTACACAAGAATATTCAACACACATCACTGAAAAAAATGTAGGAAAATATTTTTAATTAGTCTTTTGCACATACTCCCTTCTGGAGCGACCTCACTTTGGACCCAATTCTTCCTCTGAGAAATTAAAAAAAATAATTAGGAATTCAACTGACACAAACAGAAGCCGGACTGGGACACAATGAAAAGCTTTTTCTGCACAGAGGATCCCATTAGCAGGACTAAACTGTATTCTGGAATAAAGATACACTTGTATATAGGCAGACCAACAGCATGAAGGATATTAAAACAAAAACAAAACCCACAAAAAACACCACCAACAAAAAAAACAAACAAACCCCTCAAACAAACAAACCCAAAACAAACCAAATCATGTATGCATTAATCCACTCTTTATATCTGGCTTTTAAAGTAAGAGGAAATAGCTATTTGGAGTTGGTGCAATACACTTGTGTAACTGAGAACATATGCAAACATATGATGAATGAAACTGCTGCAGGCAATTTTGTGTACTCTGTTGTTTACAAAGTCATTTTTTTCTAAAGAAAATACAGTTGGAATAATAACACTGTTTTGAATTCAGCAGTTTAGGCAGTGAAAAAAAAACTATTCAGAACCATCTGCTGAGGAAATTACAAGAAGCAAAGTTGACCTACATCTTGTGCTAATTCTTACCAGCATAAAAAGAAATTAAAATTAAAAAGCTGCAAAACCTGCATTAAACAGCTAATTAAAACATATTTCCATGAATCTTTGACTTTGTTTTGAGATAACTAATACTTTATTTTTATTTTTTATGGAAGTGTGGTGCTAAGCATATCTCAAGAAATTTGTGCCATTACCTTTGAAACTCCAGCACCAATTAAACTGATGGTCTCTGTGAAAATGCATGCAATAAAATATGCCCTTTTGTTGCAAACTCTTCTTATTTTGGAGATTATAGTTTCAGAGCTATGATCAGCTAACTCTTGTGGGAGCTGACACATTGTTTTTGTGGTCCTACTTTACAGATTGAGTCTGACTGTGACTTTCATACCCCAGCATGTCTGGCCCCAGGAAAAAAAAAAGAAAAAGGGAGGGATCAAGATTCAACAAAAAGATAAAAAGCAGGAAATGGTTGAAGGTTATACCAGCAAATGCCACCCAATCTGCATGTATTTCCTGTGCTGTAACAACACTAGCCTAGGAGCGAGCAGGAGAGGTCATGTTGTGGGCTGTTTACCACACTTTGCTTGCCCCAAACTTTTCCCAAGCCCCAAAAGCAGGAGTGGTTCACAGCACCAAAACAATTTGGGCTTTCCCCACCAGAAAGTAATCGTGAAGGAAAGTTTTGCAGCATGTCCCTGAGCTAACCCATTTACCAGATAAAAGGCTGAGGCAGATTTTCTGTCATTCGTATTTGGTTTCTGGAGGAAAGCATCCTCTACCACTGCTTTTACATGTGCAAACCACTGCCTAAAACACACAGCTGCAGATTTCACAGGGGGCTAGAAGCAGTTTCCACATTTGTAGCGCTGTTCTAAAAAGGTATCCTCGTGCCCTTCTTTCATAAAACTCCACAAGACTACGACTCTTTTAGTCTGCTTTCTTTTTTTCCCCAAAAGGAATCAAAACCTTCATAATTTAAGAAGCAGATGTCAATGTACAATCAATTTTACTAACCGTTGCACGCCATCGTAGTCACCACCAATTCCTATTGATTCTGAACCTGCAATTTGCTTTATGTGGTCAAAATGGTCTGAAAGGAAATATCAAAGAAAATTATAACTAAGCATCCATTGAGGAGAAATAATACAGTTCAGACATATTGGCACTAGGCAACTTAATCAAATCCTTTAAAAAAAGTCAAAGATATCCTGATACTACAGGTTAAAATTTCATAATGCAGTTGACATATGCTGGGTATTTACTGATGCTTAACCAGATGTTATCTGTTGTTAAGCACATCAGGCATCAATCTTCAAAAGAGCAGCTACACTGATGAGATGCAAATTAGGAAAAAGACACGATCATCCCAGCACAGTAATTCCCAACAAGTAACCCACATATACAAACAGATTTTTCATTATCCATTACATACCTCTGTTTCCCACTCTCAATTACAAAGGTTTAAGTTGTTTTCTAGAAAGTAACAAATACTTTGAGATTAATGGTTTTCGGCTCCGTTTGGGAGCATCATGTCCTCCAGCTACACACCTTGTACCTCTTGTTATTGTTTAATGAATATTAGCTTCAAAAATACCTAGAGCTGGGGTAAGATGCGGAAGGGAATAAACATGCAATATAATTTACATGATTTCAAAAACGACACAGACACCAGAAAATTCATAGAAGCCACCCACAAAAACTGCAGTATATTAATTTCAAACCTGCAAGGGTAGAAACATTAACAACTTTACTGCCACAGGCCAGTACATCTGCATTGAAAGTCACCATGATAATTCCCTTGTTCTTTTTCTGAAAGATATGAAGAGACAGATGATGAGTGGACACTCGCGTGTCCTGCAAACCTCACGGGCATCTCATATGGATCCTTCTACATACAACCCTCTGTAAGCATCACAATATTCTTTAAGCCAAAACTCAGGTGACAACACAAGGCTTTGCCTTTCTGTCCTTTACCCTGGATTCATTATATTCTCATGTAGCCTGAATTAGCATTTCAGTGTCTGCATCAAACTCACTCAACCAGAATTTCCAAGTATTTGCAAACACTTCATTTTTGTAGCCAAAGACAAAACACAACCCAAAGAAAATGTTGCAGAAGCGAATGTCTCAGAACTTGCTGCTCAGGAATCTCCTTATCAATCATATTCAGAAATGAGAACACTATGACTTGAACACACAAATTTTGCCTCAGACTAGCCAAACATTGTCATTAAAACAAAAAAAAAGAAAACCAACCAACAAGAAAAAAAAAAGCCCAAACCAAAAGCCTTATCACTCACCAGCTGCTGGAGGATATCATCAGGAACATTTCTTGAGTGATTACAAATAGCAAATGCTGAGGAATGGCTGAAAATTACTGGTGCTTTTGAGATATTCAGTGCAGCTTTTGCTGTGGAATATGAAGTATGAGATAAATCTATCAGCATACCCAGGCGATTCATCTCCTTTACCACTTCCTAGAACAGATTTACAGACAACAGTGTCAGTATTAAGTTTCTTTAAAGGAAACTGTTTAGCTGATACATGCAAACAGATAAATTCTGCAACTGTCAGCTAGTCATATACATGCTGTGCCTTTATGAGTTTCTATTTACCTATTAATTTAATAGTAATTCATTCACTCACAATTAAGTAGCACACCCCCACATGCTCAAAACTTAGAAAACATAGTAAATCTAAGATAAGTCATTTGAACCATTATTCACATCTCACTACTTTTGCATATTAATTCATACATCTGATCTGTATTAAAACAATTGTTGTAATTAAATCTAGCACTTCCTTTACCCTATGGAATATCACAGGGAATTTGGTTTGACTGAACCTTGATCACATCCTGACTATCAAGAACTTTCAGTAAATAATTTTTAATGACAAGTTGCTTTTGAAAAGGTAAGGCCAGAACTTAGATTAGGATTCGAAAGAGTTCCTTACTTGGCCAAATGCAGTCAGACCAATAACACTAGGATAAAAGTTGTGTATTCCTTTAGATGATGATTCAGACCTTAAGTAGGGGAGCGAGGGAAGAGAAACATCATATTATTGTGGAGATAGTATCAGCAACTGAAACTTCTTAACACAATAAAAAACATTACCATGTCACAGTCAAATGTAGGGATAATGAGCTACATAACTGGTATCTTGTTCACACAGCGCTTTATGTTCATAACTCTTTATGCCTTCACATATAGGACTGTTGTATGTTTGTGAAACAATGCAAAACAAGCAAATTTTCTGATTTAACAAACCTTCATCAGAGAACAAAGACACACTAAAATGTCAGTTACCTGTCAGCCAGACAGCTTGCTTTTCAGCCCTCTCTGCACACAATTCCCCTTTCCCTGAGTCAGTATGAGAAGGAATTTTGTCAATCAGCAAAAGAGTAGGCTCTTATATTCTGATACAGGAATTAAGTACCCATCTCTGCAGCTGCATTTGGGTCCTGCACTTTTGGGCTAGCTAGAGAGGACAGTGTTGAAGGCTGCTGACTGATGAATTCTTACACAGAATTTACCCTCTTTTATCTATATGACATGCATTTTTAACACTTTTTCTCTTTTGTTTTTGGCCTGTTTTTCCCCATGTAGCCTTCCTAATAAAGCGAAGCAGATAGCAATTTTGCCATCTTTGAGTTGTTAACACGGTTTCAAAGTTCCCAAATCATTAGCGTAACAAGCACTACATAACAGATCCTTCAGTCTCCCACTTGACTTCCACTTGAGTGATTTACCCTAAAAGCCTATCATCCTTGACTTGGTTCAGAGTCTTTCACAGAACTTTGTGTCTGTATCCATATTTTCCCCATCTAGGAGCTGCCACCACTTTGCATAAAAACATGCACATGAGTTACCAAGGTGTATTGCAGGAATGTGTTAAAGTCATGTAACGAACACCCAGGTCATAATACATCCTCAGCATTGCCAAACTGCTGTCAATGGAGTGACCACCTTCTATTCCGATCAAACATGCGATCCTTCTACTGTCAGAGATACCTGGAAAAAACAAAGGAACATAATTCCAAAGTAATTTAATGACCAATAAGAAGCCAGCAGTACTGAGCAACAATTGGTATTTTAAATTACAAGCAATAATACTGACATTTTTGTAGAACAGCTTATACTAGGGTACGTTTATACAGCAAATTTTCTCACGACTGCAGCGGGTCAGGACTATGCGCTGATTCAGTTATTGTGGTTTACCAGAAAAACTGAAGTTACTCTCTAAACCTGGGTAACGTGCCTGCTTGCAGCTCTCTCTTTTGCACATTCAATCCCATTTAAAAAAAAAAAAAAAAAATCTGTTACAAGAAGAACATCACCTTGTGAAGTTGTCACAAGTTCAAGCTCTTCATAGCTATTACACATCCTCTTGACAACATCAATTTGCTCTAAGGTCAGTCGCACAGCATCCTTGTTCTGAGCGCTGCAAAGAACATACACGGACCAAAACTGAAAGAGACATTGACAAGTAAACTAGGTAACTGCTGTTTCAACTTGGAAACTTTCATTTGCTAATAGTGAAGTTCATAAGCACAGAGCAAAGTAATTTCCTAGAATTTACAAGGAAGTTGCAACTATAGTTTTTTCCCACAACAGAAAAGTTATGATGCAAAGCAAAAGCATCCACTTCAAACGTAATTAAAGCCTTCTGACACACTCAGCTACTCCACAGAGCATGCAGGACAGCAGATGTAAGTTTACGTTAATTTATTTATCACAAAACAAATGCCTCTGTTTTGGTTAAGCATATTTGGATTATACAACACAAACTTTAGAAACATGAATGTTATGGAAAAATACCTCTGGCTTTTCAGTTTCATTGTTTTGGTGGTTTTGGTTGGGTTTTTTTAGTTTGTTTGTCAATAGAAAGAGACAAAACCAAGGACAGAAGTATTTTTGTGATGGAGAAGGCGGCAAACGCAAATATATATTCTCAGACTTGCTACCATGGCAGTACATACCTGAGCTCCCACATAACCAGCCTGAAGTTTTGCAAGGTTTGTGTGAGTCCTGTTGAGTTCTCTTAAGTTGACTCTACTGAGTTTATTTTGGTAAAATATTCTCAGCTGCAGTACAAAGTCATTGTGGCTAGAATTGAAAACAAATAGGGCTTGTGATAGAAATAAGTTGTTCCCCTTCTAACCCAAATGTAATTTCTTCCACTATTCATAGTCCCTTAGACCACTAATTGCCAATAATCCTTATATGCAGTAACATATGATTAGAAGTCTCACTTCTTCTGCAAAGAGGCTTTATTGCTTAGGACAGCAAGAAACTTGGGTTTGGTTCTCCCATTTTTTAGCTGTTGTGTCTCTGCATCTATTTTTCTTGCTATCATTTCTGACGGAATGAAAGAACCAAGATCAACCACCACACTCTTGAGAAGAAAGTACTTGTGGTAGAATAATCACTGTTTGTGTTCCCAGGTCAAAAAACACTCACCACTGACAAAATTCCTCTGAGCTGTAAGGGTGTCCCTTCAGGGCATGATGCGTACTGTCTAGCCCTGCACAGAAGTCATTGCTAATGAAAGATGCCATTAAATTACGTGAAAGAGACAAGGACATTTTATAAAGGAAAACAATAATTAATTGGTGAAACCTGACCAGGAAGTCACAAATGCATTTAGAATAACCTGACCCTATAGTAAGTAACCTTCTGAACCTAAATTCCTTGTGGATGAATCACTGCAACGGGAACTAACTGTTATGTTCTAGTAACAGCCTATGTCTCTACTGATCCAAACACACTTCAGCATTTCCTCCTCACTTGTCAAGATTCACAGAGTATTTAGCTGAACATATTTTATATACCCATCAATTAAACGTGCGTCTTGCATCAGCTCGATAGCTCGCTCTCTCATTGATTTCTCATAGCTGAACAGCACAATATCAGAGAAGAACATCAACAGCCACAGCAACTTTGTTGTATTTCTCTTCATTTCCATTTTTCAGCTTGATAAAGCAAAGAGATACCACAATTACTTGCTGATGACAATAACCCAGCAAAATTTCCAGTCTGGGGAGGCTGTAGGCTTAATAGTATAGGCAGAGCTGAAGTGCCTCTCTTTCTGGTAAGGCTGAGGTGAATTCTGCAGGAGGAAAGAAAAAGAACCATAAACAGAAAGGAAAGTAGTGGCAGAATCTATACAACAGCTACCTCCCAAAGATTTTAAGGTCCTGGCTATTGTGCTTTAGCACATATAACCACCCCTTAAACTCTGCTGCTGCCACCAGCTGACTGATGAAGGGAACAAACTCCTCACTCAGAGCTGGCAGGGTAAGCCTGAATGGACCGTGGACTCACACCTCCCAAAAAGCAGCTCCCAAAACAGTGTAACAAAGATAGTTTATTTATTAAATGGTTTGTTCTCATTATTTGGGAAACCTCACACTGGAATGAACACTGAAACTGTTTTTAAGAAATTCCAAAAATCAAATGCTTCAGAGTCAACTGTCTTGTTAAAATACACAGCACAGCAGAGTATTTTCAGAGGAAAGCTATTGAAAACCAACACTTTTCCATACCTTAGCAAAGACAGTATGTGTCCAACTTGAAAGTGCCACTTTATTTCCATGAGGAAATGTGTATGACAACTGCAAGGGTAGTCCACGTGCTCCCAGTTATTTTTTAAAATACAGTACTTAAACATTTGGACAGCAGCCTTTCAGGTGTCAGTCAAAAGCATTGTTTACAAACAGATTAAAAATACCTCCTGTTCTATGTAAATGTAAGATCTGCTAGGAGGTGAAAATACCTTAGCAGGGAAAAGGTTGGGTTTTCTCCCCACCCACCACATTCAGACTTACTGGCAGCACTGCCTATAAAGCTGCGCAGGAGTCACTTCCTAATTAGAAGAGCATGCCCTGTGAAACCTTTCAAGTCAAAGAAGTTTGGGTAGAATTCTCATCTTGCAAAGCCAATGCTCAAATTTTTCCAAAAGACAACTACAAAAATACAACATTGACATTTGGTTTCCATTACCAGTCAGTAAAATTTACATTTATAACCTTTCTTTCGGCAGCACAAAAGTTTGTTGTTACTAATAAAGGAATTGTTTTTGTGTATTCCTTGTCTGAAGGGGTAAAACCAAACAGCAAATATCCAAGATACGATAAAACCGCAAGGCAATTCGCCTTCCCTGCATGCTTTGCTTCTCTTGTCTTTAAGCAAATTTTCTAAAGCAATATGAGGTGGCCATAAATGCAGGAAATGTTTTCCTCATATAAAGCCATATGTTCATCAATAAGTCACAGATATTTCAAGGGGGATTCATGCGTGACAGTGGCATTGGAAGCAAATTCAAGTCACACTAAGCATATTACCTGTTGATGACATCCTGTCTAAACACATTTCTGTCTTCCCCTTACTAGAACATTTTGATTATAAAAATCAAAGTCAAAATAAGAGGAGGCCTATAGCCAGGATATTGAAAAGCAGCACAGTGAAAATCATATTATTAAGATTCTTATATTTACAGCCTATATATTAAACCATTTTCCTGTTGTCTGTAATATGCAGAGTGTAAATCAAAGGAAAAGTTAACTGGCTTATATGCCCTGCCTATGCCTGATAAAATATAAATATGCCTGTAAAGGACTTATAGTTAATAAGCCAGTATAAGTTTAACTAAGCTGTGCAATTAGGATGTTTTGAAATAAATATCAATCCATTTTGTATGTATTTTATCCATAAATTAAAATATTTTTAAAGTAAAAAAAAAATACTAAGAAATGACATCAACTTGGGTTTACAAACTTGCAAACAGCTATTCTGAAAAAATCCTTTAACTCTGACAAAAATGGATCCTAAGGTTCCTCTGCTGAGAAAGTGGCACAGGTCCGCTGTGTTTCACAAGATTTGTGTATGAATTGAAGTGTGGAACCATCTGGCAGGAAGCACTTTTGAACAGTGGGAACATACAAACTTATACAGAAGGTAGCATAGATGGAGAAGCAGGTTTAAAATCAGCCCTTAAGGCATCTCAGAAAGCAGCTCTAGGACAGCTGAATAGACACAGTAGCATGCAGGCAAAATGAAGATCCCATACACATAAGGTACCAGGGGAGCTGTTGCACTAACTAAAGAAAATTAATAACCCTCATCTCTTAATGTTTCCTACACAAGAAAAACATAATATAAGGAACAGCAGAGAAAGTATTTGTGACATACAGAAGTCTAATGCTACATGGAGGAGAGCACTCTAAAGCCAGATTTGTACTTCAAGGATCCCTCACAGTCTCTGTTCTCATTCACTACCAAACAATATAAGCAATTGGTTCTAAGTTTCTTCTTGTGTACAGAACTTAAGACTCTTGTTTTTTGCCAGGCCCTTAGGACAATATGGAAATCAATTTACATCACAGGTCTATGCATCTGGGTTTTCTCATGGGAATGGTTACCTACAGGCGAAACTTATCTTCCCTGGGGTCAGAATAAGGACCAGACCTTCCAAGACTGGGATGATACTCTCAGACTGTCCTTCACCTGAGCACCGTTGACTCACTGGCAACACTTTAATTTGTCCGTGATTTGTACCACAGCTGACGGAAGAAGCCCATATTCCTCATGTTCGCACAGTAACAAAAGGAACCCCTTCTGTGTTCTTCCCACATTGACTGACTGGAAAGGACATTTTTCTGCTTTTATTTGTTGCCACAGCTTTCTATTTGTATACATGGAAAATTTTACTGGGAGGGTAATTTTCTATCTTTTCTTGGTTTCATAATACTGCCTTTGGCAGGAAAATATTTGAATTGTCATTGGAAACAACTGTCACTGGATGGTCAGTGTTGAATAAGGTGACCTGTTATTACTTTTACTTAAAGAAATTCAATATTTATAGATTATGTATTTGTGAAAAAATGAGGCAGGTCGTAGATATGTGGGCTTACGTGTTATATTTACGTACAGCAAAATTCCTGTTCAAAATATGAGCCCAGTTGTGCTACTATGACATGGTGTTTGATTTCCTTCTTATTTTCAATAAAATCCATTTATGCAAAAGGGTACTTTCCAAAAAAGAAAAGATAAACAGAATCCTGGAATCTTACATGCATTTAAAACAGTAGCAGTTTGCTTACAGTTGGTTTTTTTTTTATTTTGATTTAGCAACCTGGTCTAGTGGAAAGTGTCCCTGACCATGGCAGGGGTGTTGGAACTTGTTAATTTTTAAGTCCCTTCCAACCTAAAACAAGCTGTGATTCTATTTTAATTAACCTCATGCAGAAAAATGGAAGGTACTATGCAGTGGGGATGTAAAGTAAACCAAGCCAAACAGCCTGCTACTTCTCTTGCTGAGCTCCTCTCCTCCAGCCCTGGGTACGTGAAGCAAACCACACCATTAGTCCTTATGGGACAAACCCAGAGGCAGTCTCATGATGCTGCTCCAGGAACCTAAAATGCATCTCTCCAGTTCCGAGTTAGGCACCGCAGCTGAGCCTCCCACAGACCACAAGGCTGTCCCAAAGAAATCTGTCTAACACTACAAGGGACAATTTGCACCATGAAAAAGATTTCTCACTTTCAGCTCCACTCCAGCTCCACAAAACATCACAGGCTTGCAATATACAAACACACACATTGTGGAAGACATAGAGAGGGAAGTGCAAAATGCAGCTCTATCTCTTCCCTGTTAGACTTGAGTCAAGGTGTCTTTCTCCCTACCTACCCTGGCATCCATCCAAACTGCTTTTCATCCTCACCATACTTTTGCATACTGGATACGCACAGCAATTTTGGGGCATCAAACTTGGAAAAACCATCAGCCCACAGCCCAGAATAAACAATGTCAGTCCCCGCAGAGCTACAGTAGCACAGAGTGAGTCTTTGCAGACATACACCACAGCAATAAAGCTTTACTACTTCACACTAGCTTCTGCCATTGGTTTACATTCTCCAAGCTCTTCATAAACAGCTAGGAAGATCCTGTCAATAAAACATAAATGCTGTGAAAGCACACATGGCACTGAGTGTTCTCACACTGGGGAGGACAGAGCTACAGTGAAAGCAGGATGGCCATATGTGCCCTATAAGGATTAAACAAGGAGGGGGTTGCTCTGTTAAAACAGATACATTTTAATGGCAAGCTTCACAATAAAAAAAGGGAAAGTTTTTCTGTATGTTTCTATCATTTCCCCTCTTCAGAAGAATGGGCATGCTGCCTGGCCTCTCTTCTTCACAGCAGGCAGGCCAGAGCTCAGTGTAGGAGGTTCAGTAAACAGCTGCTATTTAAGTGCAGCTAATCTGTTAGGAATAGCATTCCTTTCATCCCATTTGAAGTCCTTATTTGCCATCTTATTCTTTATTAAAACACTTCATGACAGCCATTACATTAATACTGAAATCTGTTCAATTATTGTGCCGAATCAAGCATATGAAGTGCAATGAAATAGAGGTCACAGCTCAACATAGTAACATATCCTGAAAAAAGAAGGTTCATCCCCACCCAGTCCAGTTATGGTGGGATGTCATGTAGATAATCCTAGCATAGCTCTGAGTTACTTCCTCAGATCACAGCAGAAGCTTAGCTGCAACAGCACAGACAACACAAGGTGACCAGGACCCTAGCTAAAAACTTCCCTGTTAACTGCTGCCAGAAGTGTGGGTTCTGCCTATTCCTTAAATAATAATTAAACGTAGTAATACATAAATATTAAGCTCACTTTTACAGGGAGAACACATGCATCATAATATGAAGTATGTTTTTAAGAAAGAATGTGTATCCCTTTGAAATTCATCTTGTCATCAAGATAGTCTTTCAAATCTTCCTCAATTTTTGCTTGAAATTCTTTCTGCCATCACCAGCCCTGAATTATGTCAGGTTTATCTGTTTTCCTACTTAGAAAATGCCTTAATGCTGTATTACAATTTATAATTCCAACCTGCTACTCCTTCCCTGCGTGTGGAAAAGTGCAATGAAGTGTCAGTACTCATTGAGAAAACATGGTGCTGTTAAACTCACTGCTTAAAACAGGAATAAAAGGGAGTAAGTACAGTAATGGTTGGAAGGCATTTCAGGATCTCTAGGGAAGAGAAATGAACAAGCAGGATAGCTTGCACCAAACTTCCTGGAAAACAGGAACCCACTAGGGGCAATTACAGTACTTCCATATATAGAGAAGCTCACTCTTGGCTTTCAGCCTTGAATTTAACTGCATCTTTGGATATTTTACATGCTATCCACCGTGCTGTAGATGGTAAGTTTTTCAGATGGCAAGACTTCTTTGCAACTGAAGCACAGGAGATTCACTGCTTTCTCATTTTAAACAATTCCATAACAAATTTTATTATTACAGAAAAAAAATGGATTTACTCCAGTGAGATTTCTAATAGCTTTCCTCAAGAAAAGGGCAACTAGTGAATTTCTTTCCTATTAGATTCTCATCCTTTACTTCATCATGTTATTTCTGTACAGAGTTTTTGACTTTTTGACAAATTCAAATTGCTGAATCCAGCAATTTTGAAGTAAACCAGGAGCTCTGCTAATGCTACACATTTTTTTTTTTGTTTTTTTATTAATCTAATTACTAATGATGAGGACCATTTACTCAGAAATCCTAAATTACTGCATTTCTTTTAACTTCAAGACAGATATGCTTTATGGTATAATTTCCTAAAGGCGAAAAAAACTAGAACAGCCCGACAACTACTTCTATAGCACTGTTGCAGACCACATATTATCAGGCAAAATTATGTCCAGCTTAAGAGTACTGACCTCAGTGGAAGGGCTGGGCAGGAGTGGTTGGTGCAGGGAGCTGGCTGCTTTGTTAATGTGCAGTCTCCTCTCTCTCAGATCTGGCGACAGTGCTTTCCTGGAATGAAAGCCAGAATCCACTGAACAGTACGTACAGACTTGAGTAAACAACTACTCCAGGGTACCCCTCTGCAAATGTACTCTATACCATATAGGCCACAACAGATTTCAAAGCTACAGACAGGAGATTATATGAAAGGGATGCCTTTCCTCCCAGTCACCCTATTTGGGCCCCCTACCCCATTCTCCTGTCAATTCTTTAACATGTGCTCTTCTCCATGCCAGGATCAGTGCAAGCCAGGTCCCCTCCTGCCCCTATTCCTGGCAGATTCCTTCATATTGGCAGGGTCTTGCCCACTTCCAAATTATTTCAAATATTCTAGAAATGGTTGGATACTGCTTTCAAAAACACTACTACAGAACAGTGAGAGAAACAGAAAAATGCCACAAGGATAGGCGTTACTGCACATTAACAATCGAGTTTTACCATAATGGACGCAGCCTGGGGAAATACTGTTCTCATGGGAGGTAATGAACTTGGCTTCAGCACAAGAAAGCCTGAGTAGCTCTGACAAAGTGGAGTTTACCTACCTCCCCTCCACAGCTGGGTTAAGCAGCATACTCGGGAAAGAAATCTCAGTAGAGATGGCTGTGAACAGTTTTAAAACAAGAGCATTTTCAAACACACCATGTGCATCTTTTTTTTGTGCATCTTGAGTGCTACCCATATTTTTCCAATCTAAAAGGCAGCACTTTGTTTTCTTCTGGCCATCGCATGCAAATGAAAGATACTGAGGAACAACAATTACTGGAAACACACTCATCCTCTCCTCAGATGGGATTGAGGTTTTACAGAAGTTTTTCTTCCATAAACATGCAACAGAAACTTACACGCATTGTGAGACCCAAAAACTTCATTGAAACAGCACTTCTACAGAACTGCAGAGCGACCAGAAGTTTTTTTTTTTTTTTTTTTGCTTTGTGGCAACCACAAGAGATTTTCCTCAAATGTCAAAGCACAAACAGACTCACATCTTTACCACAACTGCAGATTTTATTACCAGAGTGAAAAAAACCCACCTTGTATCTCTAATCTAGAAAATGTTAAATGTGTTTGTGGCAGATCAGCATGCAAAATGTTAAAAAGAAAAAGTTAAAAAGAATGCCTAAGACTCAGAATTCTGGCAAGCTGGCATCACAAAGGCAAGTAAGTCTCTGAAGGCTTTTTTTTTTTGTTTCAAATTCCTCAAACTAAAATATCTATCCGATCTGCAACCTATATCTCTAGAACTCTACCAGATCCCAAGAAAACCACTCTAAAGGGAACACTAAGTTTTTATAGCTTATTGTATGATTTGTGGCACAGTAAAGTGTAACTGCTATTCCAGATGTCCACATCCTTTGCCAGTTCAAAATGCTTAATATGAAAGTTGCAAAGTAGTAACACTGTTCTGATGCTATAAAAACTGCTACACATTGTAAATTTTGGACCAAATATTTACTATTTTTTCTGTCAACTTGAAATCCTTAGTGATTTTCAGGAAGACCTGTAAGCAGGAATTGTACCCACATGCTCTTCAAGTGGTTTGACCACTAACAGGAATTATCTATACATTACCAAATCGCTATTCTGTGTATTGGTACAGAAACATTCTTCTTGGCAGCTACAAGAATTTCTTATACATTTGTTTTATAAAAGTACCTCCTAGGTTTCATACCAAATATTGTTTATACTTTCACAGTAAGACTCATTTGCTTTTGAAGCTGTTTAGGTAAAAAAAAATAAATAAAAAGACACATAAATGTATCATCATTCAAAAATCAGTTCTTCAAAATTGAAGGAGTATGGCAAGCACTACACAAAATTAAGAACATGATATATCAGGCACCCTTATTTAAACAACGTTTAAAATACAAAAGCCACAATTTTTTTTTTTTTTATGCTGACTGAGCAGAGCTGAAGAATGGAAGTTGACATGAGATTTACAGCTTTTTCTCAAAGGCTCCTCGGAGCAGGTTACCTTCTTAGGAAAATGCAGCAGAGTCGAAATCCACATCCCACGGTGTTGGAAGCAACAGCGAAAGCTTGGCACCAGGTCCTCCTGGCATCAGAGCAGCAACCAAGAAAGGTCCTCTATTTCTTTAACTCACATGTCACAGGCTTCACACCCAACAGGCATTTGGAAATTGCCCCTTTCAGAGATAGAGGGTCTTCAAGGGGGAGCTTTCAGTTCTGCTACCACGCTCCCAGGGACCCACAAGCCTTGTGCTGTGCCGTGTCCAAAACCCAGCATCTCCTCCCTCTGGTGGCAGGATCTTCGTGCACTCTTAGCACCTATCTGCTCACAGACACAGGACATATTTAAAACTGCTTTGTTCATATGGCTTCAATACAGATGCCCCTCATCACAGAATAATTGGGGCTGGAAGGAATTTCTGGTGGGATGTCACCTAGTCCAGGCACCTGATCGCAGCTAAGGTAATTTCAAAGTTAGGTCAGATTGCTTAGGCCCTCATTCAGTGGAAGTTTCATAGCCATTGAGGAGAAGGATTAACAATCTTTCCAGGCTCCTGTTCCACCGCTTGCTTATTCACTTCTTTTTTTTTTCTCCTCCCTCATATTCACCTGGAATCTCCCTTGCTGCAATCTGCAGTAGTTGCCTCTCATCCTCTTCCTTACCTGTTCTGACAAGAGTCTTGTAGATTTGAACTTCCAGGAAACACAGGTAGAGAGAGGTATGCACCTTACTGCTGACCTGATTTTGCAGTATTGACTAGACCTACGCCAATAAATATCCCCCCCTTGTTACTGTACCTGCTGGGTTTTAATCGGGATTTACAGTGCCACTGTTTGATATCTGTAAAGGTCAAAACACTCACAAGGTACAGGTGAACTCTTCAAAGATAACATGTCTTTGAACCTACTGGGACTTTTCACTCCCTTTATGGGAGCTGAGAGTTAGAAACAAAGAAATATGTGCAGCTTCTCAAGAAATAAAGTTTGCTTATCATTGTTTCTAATTTACTTCATATTTTATACAGAAAACAAGAAGGGCATTATGCTTTTGTTTGATTCTGTTGGACAGAAATCACCGAGCCTCACAATCAGAATTCCCACAGAGCTGTTGTATAAGTCATATTTTAACTAGAACATACACCAGTCATCAATCCTCTAGTTCCCACTAATTAGAAAACTCAAACAGAAACCCTCACATCACTTGGAATTCTGCTGCCTATTGCTAACTTGCTGAACTCTACTTCTAAATATTTACTATCAACTGGTCTAAAGGACCCTAAATGATACAAATTTAGCAGCAAGAGAAAAGACAAATATTTGCTTTAGAAAATATCCTCTACCTAATCTGAAGCTTGATCCAGGCCAGGTCCATTTTTATGCCTAACACAGGAAACTCTTTCCCAAATCTATTTAAAGCAGCAAATGAGAAGCACAGACTAACTTTCCCACTTGCAGTCTAGTTCTGGCTCGTGTTTCCTTGATAATTTTCAACTTTACAAATTCTCATCCCCTTCTTCCAAAGTAACTAAATACCATATAACCATCATCGCTTAAAATTTATTTTTCCTGTTTTCTGTTTTCTCTCCTGCAAAGTCAAGTTTAATTTCCGATCTGATTTCTACCTAAAACTCTTAAGTTTCCACATAGCCCCAGGAAAACTAAGCCCACCAACTCCTTATTCAAGATCAATTTTTCCTGAGCCACTAAGCTCCTGCTTGGACCTGCTCACCTTTTTGCAGATTCAGAATGTAGCTGACTTTTAAGTTGTTAAAAGTCAAATTCTTCCTTGGGCTCACAGTCAGGTTTCTTCTACCTTTTTGTTCCAATAGCCCTGGATGAGCCTTAAGCAGCTGTTTGTGTATAATTCTTATCACATGGCACCTGTGATGTACGTCCTTCCTGCAGAGTCCATCTGGCAAGACTCTTCTCTTAATAAATATCCTGAGAACTATCTTTACTGCCCAGAACATTGTTACACAGCTGTGTCTCCCTGATCACAGCTATTTCTGTGTTTGTATCATGTTATATTCACCTCAGACATATTTTGGATCAAGCTGAGAAGCTAAAAAAACAACTGCAGCAATTACACTCATGCCAACTGCTGTCAGGACACAGAGGGATAACATTATGTGTTGGAACCATTTCTCACACTAGGAAGACTTGTTCCAGCCACACAGCAGCTTCACTAATTTCAACGCTTACGTGTCCAAAGCGGCACAGATGAAACCACAGATGACTACAGCTGGGAAAGGAGGGCTTTGCAAATGCAGATACCTACTGGGGCAGCCATTTTTAACTGCAATTTGGTTTCTTCATAAAATCCTTATACTCTTACCAGCCTGTGGCAGCATCTGCCCTACACAGTAGCACTCCAACATTTGGCACGGGTATAGCTTTGTGGGGGAATCAGCTTTATACTTGCATACAGTGAAAGAGCTTAGGGACAAGGCACATTAACATACTACTACAAATGCTGCTTATCAAGTATTCAAGCTTGGTATCTTACTTCCTTGTAAAGATTGCCATCTCCAAGGCTCTCAGTTTGGAGTTTCTTAAGTACAGCTATCAGTGTTTTAATTAGAAAGCACGCTAGGAAGAAGAAATACCACATATTGAGACTTCTGTTTGCATAAAACCAGGATTACAAGCAGTCTTAGCTATTGCAAATTAAATTCCATCTGTTTCTTCTACTGATCTCAGTATTAGTTTCAGGTCCTAAAATGGAATGAGTTCACACTTGCTTGGGGCAGTGATGACAGGTTTGTTGGTTGTTTTAATCTGTTTAAATCATCATGGTTGCAACATACTTCTCAGATAAGACCTTGAGAGAAATATTAATCTAAGCTTGAGAAAGCATGAACCAAGTCAGTAAAAAACCTCTTTTTCTCGTGTTACTTTGTCATGTGGGTGGCTGAAGCTGTCAGTTTCATGACCCTAGTTTGACCAGCATCCATGAAAGCTGCTCAGATGATGCAATATACTCTCAGGACATGTATATACAGAACCAAATCTGTTGACACCAATTACCAAATGCAAAAGAAACAGGAAGGATGAATCACAGATGCTGGGTTTTTTTTCCCATATTCTGAACAAAGGCTTCATGTAGCACATCAAGATGTCACAAAACCTTTGTAGTGACAAGGAAGGAAGCTATAGCTGAATGTTTATTACAGTTGATAGCAAATATGAAAGCAGACACCTGAAATGCAAACGAGTACTACAATGCCACCCATCAACAACTCTTGCCAACAACTTCTTATACAAATAGCAAAGTTGTTGGGGGTTCTCTTGGCTCAATGCTCTACATCCATAGAGATAATTTCTGCAATGTGTTGGAAAGAAAGATGGAGGAAGTAGCTGCAGAAAAAGTTACGGTAAGATTATTCATTTAAATTATGTTCACTTTAAAATACTAATAATATTTACAAATGATAATGCCCAAATAGTGAAGCAAAGCAAAGTGTCTGGTCTCCCTGCTTTCTGTTTGTTTAGGTACACAGCTGTTCTACAAAGGCATTAGGTATCCAGTGTAATTCTTTCAATTCAATCAAAGTGAAAGTTCTTGCCACAAGGTGGCAGGAGCTTCCCAATTAAAATCATACCTAATCTGTGATCTAATGACAGATTGCTAGTTGTCAGGACTGTAGATCACTTCTTTGAGCCAAGACTCAAACTAGCTTGCTTCAGATGGGTGGGGGTTTTTGTTTCGGTTTGTTTGTGGTTCCCCACCACCACCCATAATAAAAAATTAAAAATATGTTTTCAAAAGCAATGGAAGAGATCTCAAAAGCCTTGCAGACAGCAGAAGTTGTTACCTACTCATTTGGGAATTATAACTGAAAAGGCTAACACCAAAAAAAAATGGTATTTAGAAAAACTGGTTTCCCACTGTGGATTGAATCATATAAAAGGACTCTCTTCTGTTTAAAAACAGAATTCTCAAAGCTCTATTTCTGCCACTTCCCACTCTAATTTTTCAGCAAGAGTAAAGCCTTTCATATCTATTTAAAGCAGCAGCTGCCCTTGTGACAGTAGGCACCTACAGCCAGGCAGGGCAGCAAGCTCCACTGAATGCCACGTTTCCTGCTTAGCACAGGTTTTAAAGAAAAGTCAATCCTTTTGGTATTGGAGAGACAACCCAATTTAAAGCAAGTCTAATTAGGTGAAGCTAAGAACAGGTTGGTTTTTTCCCTTGAGTTTGAAAGGCTTGGCTTTGGGTCATCATCATCATCTTCAATCTGCAAATGATGTCCAGGTAATTCTTGACCCAAGCCTGAATCCTCCTTATTCCTTCCTTGCCTTCCCTGGAGCTCATGCCCTGAAATACAGCAGCTACACTGTTTTTTTGAGATGTTTTACCCCTGCACTCACAGCTGACAGCTGTGCTGGTAAAATGACCAACATTCATGAGTGCAGCATTGCAAATTACATTTCTGTGCCTTGGCATAAGCAGTATTTATATTTTTACTGTTGTGTGTTTGGTTTTTGTTTTCCTTTGTTTACTTTCAGGATCATTCTGGGGAAATGGAAGGTCATACAGCTCAAGAAAGACAGGAGGCATTTCATCCTCTGAAGTCACTCACATTATGGTATCAGTAGCATGACAGCTACTAGGTATGACCTTCAGGTTGTGGTGTTCACTGGTGCTTAAGACTGTCTCTAGAGAATGCTTCAAATCTATTATCATGTAACAACAGCCATAGAATGGTGGCAGAGATGATGGTATCATCTGGAATTTTTTGAAAACATTTTTCTTTAACATAGTAAGAGTATGAGAAAAGTGTCAACTATTTGGTCCTTCACTGACTTTACACTTTTTTTCTACATATCTTTGCTTTACAGCTCTTACTGTTTCTACTTATTTTTCTAAATTATAATTATTATACACTGTGCTCTCAAGATATAACAAAATCTCAAAGATATTTCTACATAGGCATCACTGAAGTTGTACATAGTATTATTTATAGATTACAACATTTTGTTAACAAGAACATTTATATTTAATTCCTGACAAATTCAATTTTAAGTTAAGAGCTGAGGATAGCACATAAAGGAAAGACTTCTTCCCTGTGAGGGTGGCAGAACCTGGCCTAGGAAGCCCAGAGAAGTTGTAGAGTCTCCTTCCCTGGAGACTTTCAAACATTGCCTGGACATGATCCTGGGCAACCTGCTCTTGGTAACACTGCTGGAGCAGGGGGGTGGGACTAGATGATCTACAGAGGTCCCTTCCAACCACTACCATTCCGTGATTCTGCCCTCCTCTCTCCCCTTTTGTCACAAGCAGCTAGCTCGTTATTTTCAGCAAAGTTTTTCAGTTATGAGAAACAGGCATTTCTACCAGAAAATAGTTAGGAGTAGGAGCTCCCAACCACCTTTAACTGCAAGCTCATCAGCATGCTATGGAATGTCTTTGTTAGACCAGAAAATTTACCAACTTAGGATCCATTGTTTCCGTGGTAGTTTACCATCTATACAACATATTGCGATGCTCAAGAGCAGGAATTCGGCAGTAGTCTGAATAAGGTGACAGAAAATTGTCATGGTTCTATTGTAAAGAGAGCTCCCTTACAGCTATGAGAGAAAATCACCATAGAAACTTTTTTCTAAGAAGATTTTAAAAGTGCAGCATGTACACTTACATCTCTCCTTTTATAATAAGCAGCATTTTGTGACACAGTCTGGAGTGACTAAATAAAAGGGCTATTTGCAAAGGAAGATACCAGGACCTACTCAAGAGATCTATTGCAGAATTTTGTCATGCTCCAGAGCTGGCCAGTTGACAGTGTAACTTGTTCCAGAAAGAGGAGCATTAGGAGATGAGACAGACAAGTGATCTTACTCATCCAGCTAGGTAAAGTCTCGCTGATACACACAGAGGAAAAATAGGTTTGTGAACTAGCGTTAAACTAGGTTATAACTATGAGAAGCTAAGTGTCTTCATGCTGTCATAGAATGATCTATTTTTCAGATAAGGATGAACCAAGCTCATAAACTCCACGGAAGCTGTAATATCTTCTCAACTTTCTTCATCTAAACACCAGCAAGTCTGGTATTTAACAAGGGAAGCACTGCCTCTCCAGGATAACGTTCTGCTTCTAGCTTTCACAAGTATGTCTCCTCAGACTCTACACTGGGATTTAATTACTCTTTGCATAGAGTCATATATATGTATACAAATATGTCACATATGAAGACCCAAATCAAGACATCCTGTTCTGTGTCAGGCCAAAATGTGAGACATCATTCACATTGCTTTGAGTGCACTCAGTTCACAAAAGAGCTGAGCACAAAACCACAGGAGTGCACAGGAAGAGACAGATTGTCTTGAATCTAATGACAAGTCAGGACACAGTCCTTATTTTTCTACGGAATCAGCAGCAAGTATCCTGTTGTGAGGTTCATCATGGTTTTGGTGTCGTCTTGTCCTAGTTTTATATATACCTGGAAACACTGTATGCCAAATACTCTTCTTTCCTGTAGCTTTATTCCAATACAGTTTCTATTAGAGCCAAGATAATAATTTATTACTTGGTTGTAAATGGATAACAAGCTTTGTTAAACAACTCTACCTGCCGTATCACAAATTAAATTGTAGAATAAAGTCTGCAAATGAGGTGTGGACACAATGCTTCTGGCTGTTCAAATGACATTAATATTTATCATAAATTCTAGCTAAGGCGAAAGTAATTTTTAATCAGTAATAGCTGCCATGCATCTACCTGTCTGATAAGGAAGACATGAAGAAGTCACGTGAAAGATTTATTCCCCTATTAGGGAGCACCTAAACTGCTGTGTGTTTAACCAGACCTGCCTCATGTCTGTGATAGAGCCAGTTTAGGAAACAGAGAAGTCACCAGTTCTTAATTTATTTCACTGCTTCAAGAGGCTGCCAAAGTGCCTAAAGCAAAGTCAATGGCATCACGTGCTTCAGTTCGGCTAGAGCCCAATGTTTGTACACTGCTGCTTTATTCATATGCACAGCTGTGATACCTGTTACACAGGGAAAAGTCACTTTCTGAGAATTTCAAATTCTTACACTTTTCGAGTTGCCACTGCTTCAAAAGTGGAGCTGATGGCACCTTGACTAAGTATTGAGCTAAAGCTGAAGAATTTTCATTGAGGTACTAATTTCATTTCTTAGCAGTCTTTCATCAGCATGACAAAAGATCTCTGGGGATATTTTGAGCATATTCTCAAGTAATTGGAAAGTATTATAACTGATTCTTTACCAGAAGGGAAAGGTTTCACTAAAAATCTGTTACAACTAACAAATCAAAGACAGCTGAACAGTTTGACTGCAGTCTTCCTAGTCAGTTATTCAGCTTGGATATGCTTCTGCCAGTAGGGCTTAGCTGTATGTCACTTTGAAGAGACTCACACTGGAGTTCACAGAAAGATGCACTTGAGAGTTCCTGTCATGTACATATAATTAACCCAGATAATCTCAAAGAAAGTTAAATGAATGAATCAGGTCTTGCATTACTGGCTCATACACCATGGGAGCTGAAGGATTTCAAACGCAGACTGAGTTAAAATAGATTTTAACAAATTACCCTTTATATTACCTAATGCTCCTGCAATGTCGAGAGAAGGATGCAAGTTATGTAAGTCACCGATAATTTTACATGATCAGTTGTATGTAACATGGAGCTTAGCTAAAGCCACTCTCCCATGTAACTTCGGAGTGTCTAATCACAAAAGACTAAAACAGCTTAGGCATATTGCAACCTTCCCTGACCTAACATATACTGTATACTGAATCTATATATAATATACAGATATTATATATAGCGCAAATTTCAGGACTTGCTTTCTATTCCTAGTGGTTAGAATAAGCTGAACACAGCACAAAGTTAAACTGTGAAGAAGCATTTTGAACAGTGAAGATTCAAGTCACAGAACACAGAGAGCAAAAGAAATTCTGTTTTTTCAAACTATAGTCCCAATGCACTCTACAGAAAATAGAGGTTGGTTTTTTGTGTGGTTTTTTTTGGTGTTTTGTTTTGTTTTTGTTTGGTTGGTTTTTTAATTTATTTTATTATTATTATTTGTTTGTTTTGTTTTGTTTTGTTTAATAGCAGATAAGCTATTTTAGGGAAGCATATGAAACACGTAAGAGTTATTAAAAGCCTTAAACCTTTTACCAGAATGTATACTTAAGTCTCCTCCCTTAGCAGACAGTAGGTTGGGGCACTGAGAAAGTCTTTATTTTAGCATACAATATGAAACAGCACCTCAAGAGATAAAAGAGCTTGGCAAAGAGATTATTATTGATTGTTTTAGTAACTGTATGTGGTAGACTCCTCAGAAGATAGAACAGAATGCTTCTGCTCCCTCAATCTGCATCAGTTCTGCCAGATCAGAACATTTCCAGAGTTTAGTTTAGCATATTTCAGGATTGTGTTTGCTAGGAAGTAGCGCAGGTCAATAGAAGCATCATGATTTGGAGAGTAACTGTGGTACAAGACAAAAGAAGCAGGGACAACTGGATGTCTCAGGAGTACACTTTTCAGGAGTGCACTTTTGATGCAAATTTGTGTAGATACATCCTTATGATCTTACTGTTCTTGCTGGGAATGGAAAGCACAGAATATTTTTGCTTGGTTTGTCACAATTCCAATATTTAGCCTATATTTTTATTTAAGAATATGCTTTGTTTTGACATTGTTAAATGGCTGTACACTCCAGGAGCTCTTGCTTCAGCCAGTACTTAAGCAATAAAAACAAAGCAGATCCACAAAGACAGCCAATAGCCCACTCAAACAGTTCTATAATTGTTATTAAAGAAAGAAAATAGTACAAATTGATCTAATAGATTAAGAATTAGTCAGTAAAGCTTCACCTGCTTTACCATCTCAATGGCAACATCACAGGGCTCAGAGCCACTGGGCTAGAAGCTGTCACCAATTGAAGCAAAAGGACTGTCTTCTTGGTTATGTTCAATCTAAACCTCCATCAGGAAAGAGTTTTACAGCCTAATAAATGTTTCAGATTGAGCTGAAACTCTTCAAAAGAGATCCAGTGATTGGTAATATGTGTATGCAGCAGAGTACCCTTTCAGACAGCTGTTTGATTAAACCCATGCCTTCCGTGCTCTGAAAGCTCCCCCTGTGCTCCCAGAGGCTTATACCAAACTCCTGATCAGCCCTCCAAAATCCACAAGTGAGGGGAAACGGCTCTTTATTACCCCTGAGGTTCCAGTTTAGTTCACATATGGACATAGCATGCTAACAATTTCAAGCTCCTCATAAAAGATGTTTCTATCTTTTCATATCATACAATGTTTGCTGTTTTCATGGCCAGAGTGAAATATACAGGTTCAATTCCAGTCCTCCACCCAAGAGAATCAAACTTTATAACTCACAAAAGTTGAAAGGATTTACTTATTCATTGTACTGACCTTTTAACACTAAAATTCATGAAGCGGAGAAGTAATTTTTCAGAACCCTCTCTTTCCTCCACCAAGTGCCTGGCTTGAACAGTCTATTTTTCCTTCTGGCCCTGAGATGATTTTACTCACTGCAGTGCTTCATCATAATTCCTATACAAACAAGTCTACCCTGTACAGCTTGGCTTATGGCCTGGAGGACAAGTAATTTAGCATCCAGGGGATGAAGGTTCAGTTCCTTTAAGAAAGGGATTATGCAGAGTTGGAAAGGAATTGAAGGCTTTCATTTTTGGGGCCAACATAAGCAGAGCAGGCAGCAGAATTTCCTGACCCTTTTGAGATCATACTTAAGAGCAGCGGACACTGCTCCTTTTCTCACCAGAGAACCAGATCTGTCTCTTTTCATTGCCAGGACTGTTCTATCCGCTGCCCATTTTCCACTTTATGTGCCACACAATCTTTTAGATCTGCAAAGCCGTGTTTGTTCTGTAGGTGACACATGTATGAAATTCTCTCTTCCATGTATGCATTGTCTCAAATATGCTGCAGTAGAAATTACTCATGCTGCAGTTTTTATTAGTTTACCCAGACCCACTAAAAGGAAAAAAAAAAAAAAAAAGCATGCTCTCATTTGCTGTGATTGCTATGGGTGCTAATTAAATAATACTTTCTGGTATGTCTGACCACTAAAGAAAAGGAGAAAAAAACCTCACCAAAACCAACCAGGTCTAAAATCCAGAAATAGCTATTAAAATCACTCTCTAACACCATACATTAAGTTATACGAATAGTACCACAAGTAACCTTATGGTGGTTACATATCACAAAAGGAAAACTGAGTATATATACTTTTCATGAGTTAAGCGTGTGTAGGTGCACAAGGATGAGAGGAAAACAACAGCAGATAGTTAATTACTGAGCAGTGGAACTGCATGGTTGAGGGAAAGAAAGGCCAAGAGCCTGTCCCCAGGAGCTGTCTGAACGCAGTGAAAGAGGTGGAGTGCCAGCAGAGGCACTGTAATCTGCAGCACAGCCCCAGAGCCTGCAGGGTCACCTAAACGTGGTGCATGGCAAGCAGCTCTCTGGAAGCTGAGGGCAGAGAGCCCAGCACACAGACAGAAGATTTGGAGCACTGGAAGACATAGTGGTGTTTGAGGTGCTGTGCCACAACATGCAAGGCAGTCAGGCAGCAGAAGACCAAGAGAGCTGCAGGTGACACCCAGGTAGCATCCAGGTATCTGGTCCAGCCACGGTAATCTTTTCCCTGGCACACCCTCACTGACAAGAGTAGATAAATTTTTCCACTGCAACTTAAGACACCTTTCATTCCTTGGCTACTTCCCACCTCATCCCATAACTATCCTCAAAACTATGGGGGGAAATACGGGAGTCTAGGTTTGTAACGGATTTTAAACAAGAGTATATCAGAGCAGGAGAAGGAAGGCAACACTATTACCTCTCAACAAGAGCTTATCAACAAGTCACAAGGCAGGGCAACTCTCAGTTACTGAACTTTGTTTCAAAAACTCAGGGGCTCCCCCCCTCCAGTCTTAAACCTCACATCCACAGGAGCCAGCCCTGGCCATGGAACCACTGGAAACAGATGTTCACCCTTCTATGTAAGGAGCTGTCCTGCATGCATAAATCACCCTGTAGTGATTCCTGTTCTATTTGGTGCAGTTAGGCCTAATTAAATAGGTAATCCCTTCAGATGAAAAAACCCAAAAAACAAGCCAACAAATACATTCCTCTATACATACACATCTCTTCTACAATTTGTCTCTTTCCAATACTTTCTGTGGAGAAACTGTTCATCTTGCCTTTTGGCAGGCTAAACAGTGTATTTATTTCAAGTAATTTTTGTTCCAACCACTTCTCCTAGCACTTTTATCAAGTCTTTCTTGGATACGTTGCACACACTCAATTCCTGCATATGGTTCCAAAGTATACTTGAAACACACTGAGTGTCAACCTCTAAAGGAGATCTTAAGAACACTTCATATTAGAGCCTAATAGGAAATTTGTATGTGCGTGTCTGTTCTGTTAAATTAGCCTCCTTCATATGCACTTAGTTGGTCTCTAAGTGACAAGTAGTTTTGTTTGGTCTTAATTCATTAACTTCATCAGGGACTAAGTGAACAGCTTTTGCTTATTTTGCTCAAAGATGTTTGAGAAATGAATCTTGATCCATGTTTGAAAGGTTAATTTAGCATATACAAAAGCTTGTTCTGAAATATGTATGTTACTTCAGTGACAAAACCCTAATTGCCTTCATCTTTCAAAAGAAAGTAATGGAACAGCAAAGTCTTTAAATACCAGCTGATAAAATCAAGGGATTCACATCTATTAATTCACAATGTGCATCTTGACCTCACTGATATGGAAAATAGTGTCATACTGGTACAAGAAGAGTAGACCCTGGAACTATGACCACTCAGTTCCCATCTCATTTCTATTATTTCAAGATAGCAGGACACTTGAGCTATTATCCTCCTTCCACCCCTAAAGGAAGAGGTTGTTCTGCTCAAGTTTTTCTTCCTGTTTTTTTGTTTGGTTGGTTTGGGGGGGTTTTTTGGGGATTTTTTGGGGGGTGTCTTGTTGGTTTGTGGATTTGGGGTTGGTTTGGGTTTTGTGTTGTTTTTAAACAGCTAAGTGGTACATATTCCACACAGTATTTGTTCAGAACTCACTATGTTCATCTGAGCTACACATGTGAGTGAAGGTGTCAAAGGAATTGAAACTGCAGACTCAGACTCCTTGTTGAACAAGATTTTCCAGTCAAATGGTTGCCTGCATTACCACTGCAAACAGCTTGGCTTGCCATCCTGAGTTTCAGAAACTCCAAGATCTCTTCTGCTGTGTGCTATACGGACTCCTTAAGATAGAACAGTTCAAAGTAAAACATAGTTAAGAAACAAAGCGAATGCCAGAAAACTTATGGAAGGGACTTCTCAAACAGCATTCCACATGCTGTCTAAAAACACATTGCTATTATTTTCCATTATAGGCTGCTTCTAAAACAAACAGTAATATGGGGAAAGAGGTTTTAAAATGTCATGAATTATTTCCGGATCTATAGCTTTCACTGACCTTGCTGGAGTCTAGGTATACTATTGTTCCCTCCAACCCATAAATCCTGTAAACATGGCTAACAGCAGAAGAGATATCATCCTAATTCACATAGTCTGAGCCACGGAACACAGAAATGCATGCAGGAAGGAAGTATTACAGGAAGAGTTTCAAATTCAAGCCACCTGAAAGGTCAAGGGGAGTATTTTATCTGCTATTAGTACATGCTGTGAATCTGGAAAAAACATGTAAATCTCAAAAAGTCCAACATATACAGAACAAGTGAGAGACTGCTAGATGCAGACCTAGGGAGATTTCTAAAGACATAACGACAGCACGGCCAGATGAACGGCCCCAGTGTTGTGCAAGTGTATGCTTGACTTTCCTAGTTGCACTGATGTAGCAAAGTAAAATAATACTGGATTTACCTGAATCTGAGTATGTGAAGTACACTGCTAAAGCTCACACACTTGGTACAGTAGCTCAACCTCTTCCTTTAAAGATCATATTTTAACAGTAATCTCTATTGAAGCCTTTTCTTTTTTTTTTTTTTTTTAAAAGAGTGCCTTTAAAAAAATAATCATCAAATAAATCAAACCAGTGGAAACAAAGTTTAATAAACTCCAGTACTAGAAGTTTGTTACTGTAAAAACTCCTTTGTTTGTTTTCTCCCTTCTGCCTTTTTTGGACACAGCATGGTTTTCCCCTGCCTGTCCCCCACCACTGTGCTCAGCCTTCCATACAGGCTTATGCTGTCTGCACCCTGCAGAGGAGCACCAGCTGCCCTGGGACAGAGCAGAGCTGTGCCTGCAGACAAGCATGTCGGCTGTCTGTCATCTCAGCACAGAAACAAAACCCATTTAAAATGATTCTAATATTTTAACCATCTGAGCAATTAGGAGGAGCTCTGACACATACACCTAAACCAGAGTGGCAGTGCAGTCCAATTTCCCCTCGAGGCAGCCTTGTCAAAAAGTTCCTTGTGCACATGTACGTGTAGCGTCTTCTCTAAACAAGCCTTAATTGTTACAGCTCACTGCAGCAGAATCTGAAGACCCTGCTGGTGTCTCCCAAACAACACTGTCACAAGATATACCTGTGGTTCCAGTGTGGATTTCATTCTGTGCATCAATCAGATCAAGGAAGAAGTTTAGGACTTTTTGCAAGCTTAGACTGAAATTCTGTGTGGTGAACTATGACTGTGCTTGCATAAGAGATACATGACTGACTGTTTCTCCACTTAATGCCATACTAGTTGCACAAATTTGCCAACGTTAAACTTGAAATGGTGTGATGCTGCAGGATTCCTGTTTGCAGTTTTAGATAATAATTTCTTGAGACCAGCCATCAAGACTGACCACATGCTAAGAAATCCTGTGCACCCTTCTATCACAAAGTCTATTTCAGTTCTGTTAACTTCATTCCTGCATTATGCAGAGTACAGCAACTCTATAACTTGGTACCAAGGAAACTTAACAGTTCCCTGTCACAGTGTTGAAAAGTGTTTCGTAAAATCCAGCCTTAGGAACTCTGAACAGTTTACTGTTTTACTCATTTACTCCACAGTAAAGAAGATGATTTAATAATGGAAATTAATGTAAACCAAGGTCTATTCCACTCATGAAATGGCCCTGTGGTGTTCCACTGGCCTCTGAAGCACACCAGGGCTCCTCAATGCCTACTCAGTTTTGTCCTGTACATCTTTAAAGAACAAACAAGACATAAAAACTGAACAATTTTAAATGTTTTTCCAAATTTCAGAATGTTTCTGGGGATGTGAATTTCACGGCTATTTTGCAAGGTCCCTTGACAGCAGGAGTTGTGGAGCCTTGAGGCCAAAAGCTCCAATAACAGACGATTGCACCATTTAAAGCTAACAAATTAGCACCATGTTTTTCTACAGTAGAGAGGTGGACCATGCTTACCTGGTGGGAGTGCAGTGTCTCTTATTTCAATCTCTATTCATTTCCCGTAATTCCTAAAATTATATTTACCTTAGTTTATTACTTTTTAAAAGCCATTACTTGAGAACAAAGCTGTTCATGAAACCATCACAAACCTGAGAACTTGATCCAAAATTGTAATGGTCAGTTCAAAGCTCACCTCTCTCCGCGAAGCCAACTATATTCTTCCCCAGATCATATATTCACCACTGTACATTTACCTACAGGCAAATTAGCTGCTCATTGCTCCCGGAGCTAAGGAAACACAAATACACACAGAACTGATTTGGGACAGTCCCTGAAGCTCTGCACTCGGAAGGTCATTCAGCAGCTGGAGGTAAAACATACAAATTTCCTTCAAGGTAGACAGGTACTCCTGCACATCTTGGCTGAGAGGCAGACAAAAGTTGCACTGTAACTGCTTTGCTATGCGCTGAACTATTTCTTTGGCTTCTGTTCACACAAATGGAGGGGTTTGATAGAGACTTAATGAATGGGATGTTGAAGGCCTTGGATGGAAATTGAACACCACTAAGCAAGCAAAGAAGCATGGAAGATCTTGGGACCCATCCAGCAAAAGAATATTAATCAGAAGTGAAACCCTTCCAGTTGTTTTAACAAGAGCCTGGAGCAGCAGGAATAGAGAATATCATTGCCAATTATTAGCTCATAGGACTATCATAATGCTCACAGACATTATGAATACAAAGTAAGTATAAAGGGCATCAGCACAAGAGATTAGTGACAATCGCAGAGTAAGAGATGTGCAGATAAGCAGTTAGAACACTGTAAACAAGCTGTTGGGAAATTAACAGTCCACCTCTTAGCATGCAATGCAAGTCACCAAAACAAACTGATAACAACTGAAAATCCAATTGCATTGATCTCTCCCCTCCTTCATGACATCCAACTGCCATTTCTTATGGCAAGATAGAAAACACCGAACGATGAAAAAGAACACTTTTAGTGCAGTTTTCAGCCCACCAAAGAGTAGTATTACACTCAAGTGTAATAAAAAAAAAGAAAAAGACCAAAAGGTAGTGAGTGATAAGTGCTTCAAAAGTAATTAGCAGATATATTTGCTCTGAAACAGGAATCTGCTATCCAACATTTAAGGTAGTTAACAGGTATGCTGCTTTTTGAATCAGCTTTTTGAAACATTGCAAGTTTATCAATAAACTATAAGAATGTTTCTGCAGATCAAACTGCACTTGGGACCTTTCTGTTAGAACTTTATAGGTACAAAGGAAAAGGATGTTTGCAAATGCATCAGGTAAAGATGGATTTGTGAACAAAGGACAGGAGAACCTGGCACTGAAAGAGAACAGACAGATTTCATTTTGCACATTGGCTTGAAGAGGGACTTGGAGCAAAGAGATGGTCTTGACTGATTTCTGTCTTCAGAAAACAAAGGATCACAGAAGCTAAAGCCTTGAAAATTGTTTTTCCTCAGAAGTTAAGTACCTCCACCAGCATAGTAGTACATTGTGCTAAGCCACATGTCCTTCCTGCACACTGACAGCATACCTGCAGTACCTAAAAATCAAAAGCTTAGGGCACCATGCATTACAATTTTTCACCAAGCCTTCATTACAATAAAAGTACAATATATAGCCAAGCAGAAACTCTGTAGCTTACCAAAATCAAGGCTGGGGCAATCAAAACATGCACCAATTGTGTCTCAAACTTCAGGGAAAACAAGATGAGCGTAAGAAGAGAAAAGAATTTATCAGTAAATCACATCATCAGATGGGCTTTGTATTAGAAGCCAAGAGAAAAGTCTCAGCCCACACACAAAGACTAAGGAATTACGGTGAAGAAGCAGCCCTAGCTAGAATAAAGTCTGTCTTGGGAGAAACATTATTAACTGAAACTAGTTTGGAGGAGTAAGGGTAAGGATGACCCAAAGTTCACTATATCCTCCATCCTCCCACAGAGGGTAATAAAGGAAGGGTCAGCTGTTATTTGCTGATAAGGCAGGATGTAAGAACAGCCATCAGCTTCTTTATGCTTCTTCCTTTAGAATCATGAAAGAAAAAAAAAAAAACAAAACTAGAAGAAAAAACAACTTCCACCATATTGAGATAACAGCAGCTCACTAATGAAGGCCAGTTTTTCTGCAAACTAGTGAGAATGTATTGCTTAATAAAAACATAACTGAATGTTCTTTCCCATTCTGCGTGGCTGAGGTACACAATACAAATGGATCACAGAATGGTAGGGGTTGGAATGGATCTCTGGAGATCATCAAGTCCAACCCTGCTGCCAACACAGGAACACCCAGGACAGGCCCCACA
Organism: Megaceryle torquata; assembly: GCA_024611175.1. Lineage (NCBI taxonomy): Eukaryota > Metazoa > Chordata > Aves > Coraciiformes > Cerylidae > Megaceryle > Megaceryle torquata. The sequence goes on from JANIJG010008727.1 coordinate 47,871, forward strand.
GGAACAGATCCAGGTGGAGCTTGAAAGTCTCTAGAGAAGGAGACTCTACAACCTCTCTGGGCAGCCTATTCCAGGGCTCTGTCACTCTCACAGTGAGGAAGTTTTTCCTCATGTTGAGGTGGAGCTTCCTGTGTTTCAGCTTGCTACCATTACCTCTTGTCCTATCACAGGGCACCACTGAAGAGAGACTGGCCCCTTCTACTGGACACCCACCCTGCAGATATTTGTAAACATTAATCGGATCCCCTCTGTCTTCTCTTTTCCAGGCTAAACAGCTCCAGGACTCTCAGCCTTTCCTCATCAGAGGGATGTTCCAGTCCCTTGATCATCTTAGCTCTCCACTGGACTCTCTCTACTATTTCCCTGTCTCTCTTGAACTGGAGAGACCAGAACTGGACACAATACTCCAGATAATCTAGATGGTCTCATCAGTTCTGAAAAAAGATGTGCAGCTAGCTGTCTCATACTATGAATAGCTCAGGAAAGCAACAAGGCTCTCTTCTCTTTAGATTGCTCCGTCCACTGTATATTTTAATCTCAGGAATGTTTATTAATCTACCATATCAGGTAGTTCTGCCAAAAATAGCTAAACCCATGGAATATGAAGAATTTGACTCATTACAGGGTAATCTTAATTTTGCCCTTGACAAGCTGTCTGGCAAACTGAGGCAGCTTCATTAGAAGCTTCTCAAGCACAACAGCTCCAAACAGAATCAAATTGCTAAAGACTCCATCTTTGTTCAGAATGAGGCATCTCCCCCAAAAAGGATTTTTAAACACATTTCCCCATTGCTTTTGAAGGACAGTGGAAGGCTAAAAGCAAGAAATAGCTTGTCCAGGGCTGAAAAAAAGTCAAAGGGAAAACAAAGAAAAGCAAGAAAGCATAAACAAGAGTCAGATCACCTATAAAGATAACAAAAGAATAAACAAATAAATTATAGACAATCTGTGCATGGCAGACACAATGAGAAGGATACAAAAAGTTTATCTATTTATTTGACAAACAAAAATATTTATGATTCTCCTAGTCTCTATTTCCCACCATGCTACTGAGCCACGCTAATGCTTAAGCACACAGTACAACCAATAATACACTAAATTATTGTGTTGAGCTACTTGAACATCTTCTAGGAGCATTAAGAGAGTTAGATAATCCAGTAGTGGCCACTGTACATGGCTATCACAGACCCACTGAACTTTCAGAGATGAACCAGAAGACCAGCAGTAACTGGACACAGCTAGACCAACAGTAATCCATTAGCTGTGCAAATAATCATAACCCACTGAACAAACTCAAGCAGTACACAAGCTATTTGGATCAGCCCTCTGCAGCTGCTCACAACCTGTATTAACATTTGGTTTAGCTATGACAAAGTTACCCCATAATAACACTTTATCCTCTCTCTTAACTAGAAGTTCCCTAACTTGAAAAAACAGACACAAGTTACATTTCCAAAACATTTCTTTTGGGTCACAAATTATGTATATTATTGCTCTAGTATTGTCTGTGCTTTCTGTCTGCAAAATCCCAAAGAGCTGGACCTCAGAAACAGCTTTGTGCTAATACACAGCAACTGCAAACCTGTGTTTTAATACCCAGCCCGGTGTTAAATGTGCTGTTTGTTACTTCATAATAAAAGGAAAAAAAATAATCCAGGTATTTATTCAAAGGGATATTTCAGTGCTTGTAACCCCCTAATTTAATCAGAAGTATGCTATGAAAAGTTGCCTTGGTAACAAGCATAAGCTACTTAACATTGATAGTGGGTAAAAAAGCACCATTATTGCTGATGAAAGCGAAGGATGGCACCAGTTTATTAATTTCTTTAGTACCAATCATAACACATAGGCAAGCTAGTCCTCCCAAGACCACTACATCTGTGTCTTTCAGTTCTATCAACTTCTAATCACACCAGTATATTTTTAAGGACAGCACCTGACTCTCAGTTTGAGACTGTTTGGGAGCTGATGTTGTTCACTCACATGCGAACATGCTTTGTCACCTCCTATGTCAGACATCATTCTAGGAGGCAAAACAAGGAAGCACCGAAGCACGCCAGGTACGGGATGAACCTACAGGACACTGCCTTTCAAAATTAATATGAACTTACTTGAGAGTCCTATTTGGCAGAAATACCTTTTTTTTATTTTCCCCATGCACTACAGGCAAATGTTTTATATGCACAGAAATCTCGACCTGATGCAATCAGATCTTCCTAGAGGGGTTAACAGACTTCATTGGCCTGGTAATGTAGCTAAGACAAGTGGAGGTGGTACCTCCAGCTCACACATTCTTCCACTTCAGTAATCACAGGTTTTTATTGCAGATCACTATTGCAGGCCCTATGGAAACAGAGCAAAGATGGTGCCTGTCTAATATAGAGAAAACCCCTCTTTATCACACAGCTGTTTTTTTCTGCAAGTTTAAACAAGTAGAAGAAAAAGCAGTTGCCATGTAAAGCACCTTTTAGTCTTCCCCCACAGGACTGCCCTATCAAGCAGAATATACTTTAACATTTTAATGTAATTCACTCAGACATAAGATCAAATTAAAAGAATGCTATAAATTAGAATTCTAGTATGCCCTCATGTTCTGCAGGTTTCAATACTGTTACTTCAGAAGGTCAGCAAAATATCCAAGTCCTGATCAAACACCAATTGTCTAAACAAAGTAAGCCGTAGCCAGATATTTAACATAAAACTATATCTGAACACATAAAGGTAGCAGCTTCTTAGAGCTGTAAATGGATTTTGAAGTATTTTGAAATAAATAAATAAATAAAAGTAAAAATAAAAAGGTTTTGAAATTCTAAATAATATTAGGAAACTTCAAGAGGGCAGTTACTACAGTTACCAAAGTGAAACAGAAGAACCTGGAGGTCAAAATTTCCACCAGGTTCACCCAGTATCTCCAGCCCCTTTGAACAAACCAGGTTAAAACATGAGATTTTTAGCAGTGTCTCCCACTGTTCTCATGTAGAGGACTGCAAGCAGTTGTTACAGTCCCAGATGTTATGCACCAAGATCTAATCACCTTATATTTTTTTGCCTATGAAGTAACGTCACTCTGCTCTTCCCTGGAGTATGCTGTCATTTCTCCAGGCTGTCATCATCTCCAGAACACAATCTTGGTAGACAGCCTGCAATACAGAAACCTTCTGTTAGCCTGTATACATTCATGAACACGATGCCTAACTCGATACAGGAAGACAGAAAAAATCCATCACTAATGTAGACTCTAGGTGAGCGAAACTTTAAAGCACCTGGAGAGCCACTGACAAAGGAAAGACTTCAAATACTCTAAGTAGTAGCATTTTGGTTGTACCACTACTACCTTTTAGGGCAACAGAAAATGCATCCAAGACATATTCCTTAGAAAAACTTGCTTCATTAGTTTTGGTACATATAATTACCTTATTTTCCTCATACTATATTTCCAACAAGGCCAAGTAAATGCAATAGAGGGACACAGTAAAACGTGCTGCAGCTTCCATTGTACCCAAAGTACACAGCTTCAGAGAGTACCAAGTGAGAAGCAAACAACCCATGAAACGCCCTCCCAGTTTAATGGGAATCCAAAACAACCTCTTTCCCGACACCTGTTTTACCCAGCCACCTGAATCACCACTGAAAGTGCCTGGCAAACATGTCCAATTTGGGAAGTCGTGCCAACTGTGCAGTGCTACAGAAAAGTCAGAGAACATACAGAAGTTTTGCAGCAGCTGTTATACTTGCTCTAGTTTGGGGGAGCTGAGAAAAAGATTTCCCTTCTCCTAAAAGGCCATTCCAGCTTAGGTGTTTTGATGTTAGATATATGTAAGCCTGAGCCTTTATAACTTATATTTATACACCTTAGCATAACAGGGGTAACGATAGAATCCTACAGAGTGCTTTAAAATGAGATACAAAATCCCGCAGGTCTTCTCTAGCAGCCAAAACAACTGCTAGATGTAGACATTATAACCACTGATTAAATGAGTTTTTGTTCACTAGAAAATTATGCCTCATCTAGAAAAGTAATTACTTTCACTTGAAATCATGCAGGGGAGTTACTGGCAGAAGTGTTCACCTAGACTAGTATGGCTATAAACCTTCAGGTGAAATGAAGCCAAAGTTTTTTGGGTTTCTCCATTGCTTTTCTGCTTGTGGGGAAGGATAGTATCTCTGGGGAAGGATAGGATCTGCATATTTGCAAATCAATGTATTTATTAAAGATGACAAAATACAAATGAGAAATGCTAAATACTGAAGTTGAAAAGCACACATTTTGCTGAGAAGCAAGTAGAGGGAGAGGAAGGAAGTCACCTACTATGCATCTGCTAAAGTACCCCAAAAGGAGAGATCAAATATGTAAATAAATGCTCACTTCCATTACCATTAGTATTTTTGAAAACTCCTGAAGTCAGGTGGAATTAGCCCTGGAAAAACATTAGGAAAGGCTCTCAGGGGCCCCAAGTCTGTAAACTCTGTGCCTTGCTAGGTATTCCCTGAGTGTGCTAGAAGTAGAAAGTAAGAGAAAAGCAACACCTTCAGCCTTCTTAAACTTGAAAAGGGAGATCCCGCTCCCACAGGCCTCAAGGTCTTACAGAAAGGAAGTTGAAATGACTTATAGCTTAATTTTATTTACTGTAGCTTACAGTAAATCAAAGATATTCTTCTTCATCATCTTCAAAAGCTTCCAAGAAAATTAAAAAAGTGCTTTTGTTGTAACACACACTCTTAACTACACTAGATCGAGGAGTTTTTGTTCAAGAGGGGAAACAACTTTTCAAAAGAGGATGAGTTATTTCTTGGCATGCATCCTGCAAGCCCCCTAAACATTAGCTTTCTAACAATATTTATAAGACAGGAGACCTTGATGAGTATCTTCAAGTTTAAGTTTGGGGGCTTATAAATGACAGCTGGCCAGCCTAACTGAAGAGCAAGTGCTACAGAGGCACACAGGATGGAATCCCACAGCATAGTGAGCCTCCCTCTGGTTATCATCTAGCTAGGAATATTTCTAACATGACAGCACTGCATATTTAACAAAAAATAATCCTTCATGCATTGTTTTTCCTGGTTTTGAAAGGATTGATATCTCTGGTCATCCCCCAGTTAATACACAAAAATTTTACCAGTATATCTTTACTCGTATTTTTTTACTGTATGATATAGTAGCTGTACTTGTATTCTATTTTTTAGCCTCACTTACATAATTTAGTCTTCTATTGGGAAGAGTTGAAAAAGAGAAATATACAACTTCTTGCTGGCAAAAATCAAAATCAGCCTTGAGATGGTTTGTTAAGCCTGAACACCCCTGATAACAGGGACTCATGATGTCAAGATAAGCACCAAAGAGAATGATGAGCACCTGGGAACTGATTAACTTTGTCTTCCTGAAGCATCAAAGCGACACTCTCAATGTCTACACAGATGCAGCAGCTCCCCACAGCCAGATTTTTACAGATCAAACTCAATAGTTGAGATGGCTTTTTAAGAGTCCCAAAGGTTCACCAGCAAAAAAATCATTGCTATAGGAATTCTGTAATGCTCACAGAACTCTTTTAACGATCTGCTTAGTCTTAATTTTTGCCAGTCATCAATCAAAGTAAAATCACAGCATACCATGTCTACTTCTGTCAAGGTTTCGCACAACAGAAACTTGCATGATTTAATGGTTTTGACACTGAGTCCACTTTCTTGTCTCCTTCTAACCTTCCTCAAGTGACTCAGACTTCTGCAAAAGAAAAAGGGAAAATAGCACAAACCAGACTTTGATAACGTAATTCTTTATTGTTTCCTATTACAGCTCTCTCTCACAGACAGCTTGCAGTGAATGTTTAACTCAGGCGCAATTCTACCGCTATCAGTCAGCGCTGAGCGTCATTTTCCCACTGCCACAAGCATTTCTGCACCAGGCACAGCCAACTTCTATTCATGTTATGGGGCACAAGCTTGTGACCGTGGCAGCAGGATTGGGGCAGCCACGTCCCCAGGCGCCGTGAGGGCACAGCTCTCCCACATGCAGTGGGTTATTTGAAGGCGGCCACGGTACCCGTGTACCAGCGCATTCAACAGCCAGGCCAGAAGTTCCCCTGCCCACCCAAAACGCCCAAGTGAAGAGCTCTTTAGCCACACAGACAGCCCCTCAGCTGTCCCAAAGCTCTGCAGAGCCTCACACTCGAGTCCAGGCACACACCGAGGGAAAAGTACAAAGACCAGGAGGTGACACAACCCAAAAGGGCCCAGACTTCAAAAGACAACAGAGTCACCATTTTAAAGCACCGAGCTCTGGTCCGGTGTCACTAGAGAAAGGACAAAGCGCACAAACCGACACAACATAGCAAACTCCAACTTAACCGCCTTTCACCAGAACAAAATTCGACACTTACCGAGTGACTTTCTCCGATCGCTCCACCCCTCACCTCCCGCCCACCCCACCGCCATCTTGTCGCCCAGCGCCCCCGCAGACTCCATTTCCCGTGAAGCCCGGCGGCGCTGACACGGGGCTGGGGTCGGCGGAGCAGGTACCGGCGGGAATCCGCCCAGTCTCGGTCGGACAACTCCCCCCAGCCCTCTTTCCCCTTGCGGGGGCTCCTCAGCGGGGCCGGAGCTCCCGGCCGGGTAGTGCAGCGGGGGGTGGCCGTGCTGAGAGGCCCGATCTCGCCTGCGGTCGGTGTACGCGGAATAGCCGCAGAACGAGCCGCGAGGAGGGAAGGTGAAGACTCTCTCTGCTTTTCGTAACGAGAGCTAGAGATTGGCTTGCTTTATAGCACCACTCCTTTCTCCCGGTGTAAGCTCTCTTTTGAGGAATAGCAAACGTTGAAAGGGCGACAGTTAAAATATGAAGTAGATCTGTGAATAACGGTGTAGTGCTATTGAAACTCCGATTGGTTGTAATGTGCGTTTTTACAATGTCTTTTATAGGCCAATTTCCTTAAATAGTGCCAAAGGAAAGAGGATGGAACCAGGAAATACTGGCAACGAAACAGTCCTCATTACTGGAGGAGGTGGTTATTTTGGCTTCCGGTTAGTGCCTTAGTTATTACATACAAGAATAAACATAATAGATTCCTGCGGTGAGGCAACAAAATGCATCTGTAAAAGGGAAAACTGGGCCTGATCCAATTCACCCATCTTATCTTGGGTCTCAGTTTTAAACAAACGTTTTTCTGTTTCTAACTGTTTTAAACAAATGTGGTCTTGTGTTTCCAAATGTCAAGCAGCAGCTGGTTTACAGATGATGTAGCTGTCTGGTCACCTTCTTAATGGGGATTTAAGTCATCATCCTTCAGCCTCCTCTCCAGAGCAAGCCTGCACTTGTATACAGGTCTTCCTTCTGACAGTACACCATGACCTGCAAATAGCTGCACACCTGCTTAGATATATAGATTAAATACTCCAGCTGCTCTCAACTCTCAAGAATATTTTAATGGATGTTGATGTTTTAGGATTAGTGTTATTAATAAGGTATATATTTCAGTGAAATCCATTTCCTCTTACTGTAGATTCCTCTACAGGTTAATCCGTGTAAAAAAAAAATCTGATTTTGTGCCCTAAACTATCTTCTAGAGTACCTCTGGAGTTACAACTGCTAACGTAGGTGAGAGAGATTATAGTCAAGACCAAAAAGTAAACTTAAAGTAAGGAAAAAAGAAACCCCTCAAAAGATACTTAGCTGACTTGTGCCTGTTTTTTAACTCCACTCTCTCCCCCTTTCAGCACTACAGAAATATAGCAGTTACAGGAGGGGTGAAAGGAATATCAGATTTATACTGTGTGTCAATACCAGCATTTGTATCTGTGACTTGGAGTAACGCAGGCAATACAGCAAAGTCTTCAGCTTAGAAGCATCTCATTCATCCCTCTTCTTCGTAAAATTTCAAGCACAATGACAAAGATCAGTCTATTATTCTGATAGAACTGGGATGACACAAAAGCAATAAAGTCAGTAAGATGATTCCACCCTCACTATTTGGCTACAGATTTACATCAGACAGATTTGCTAATGCTCATCTGTAAGGGACAGAAGCAGAGAAATAGCTGTTTTCTTCCAAAAGGCTGCTGAAAGCACTTCAGTTATTTGTGTTCCAAATTTTCCTTTACAGCAGTTCTGCCTTTTTTTTCCACCTTTTTTTTTTTTTTTTTAATTCTCTGAAGTATTGATAAAGCCTAGAAAATTTAGTACCTCAAGTAGTACAGTTAAATCTTCCCCATAGTAGATGGCTGCATACTTAAAAGACTGCCATCAGAAAAAAACCCACAACAAGCAAACAACAAAAACAAGCATTAAAATAGTTAATAATAGTCTTTTCTTACCTCCAGGTGAAACATTTCATGCATTATTATGCTATGTGTAGTAACAGATGGTTTCTGTCATGTTTCAGTTTCGGCTGTGCGATATACCAAAAAGGAGTTGATGTGATTCTCTTTGATGTCATGAAGCCACCTCAGACCATACCAGAAGGAATAAAGTTCCTGCAAGGGGATGTCTGTTGCCTGTCTGAAGTGGAAAAGGCTCTTAGAGATGTGATCTGCGTATTCCATATTGCTTCCTATGGAATGTCTGGCAGGGAGCAGCTGAACCGAAAACTTATAGAAGATGTTAATGTGAAAGGAACAGAAAATATCATCCAGGCCTGCAAGAGCAGAGGAGTGTCGAGTCTGATTTATACAAGCACATATAATGTGATATTTGGAGGACAGATTATAGAAAATGGGGACGAATCTCTGCCTTATCTACCTCTTCATCTCCATCCAGATCACTACTCCCGGACCAAATCTTTAGCTGAAATGAAGGTGCTGGAGGCAAATGGTGCTGAACTTGGAGATGGGAAAGGTGTATTAAGGACTTGTGCTCTCCGGCCAGCAGGCATCTATGGCCCTGGAGAACAAAGACATCTTCCAAGAATTGTTAGTTACATTGAAAGGGGGCTCTTTAAATTTGTCTATGGAGATCCTTGTAGTTTGGTAGAATTTGTACATGTAGACAATCTAGTTCAGGCTCATATCCTTGCCTCCGAGGCCCTTAAAGCCAACAAAAAGCACATAGCTGCAGGCCAAGCCTATTTTATTTCAGATGGCAGGCCTGTAAATAACTTTGAATTTTTCCGACCTTTAGTGGAAGGTCTGGGTTACAAGTTTCCAACTTGTCGTCTTCCTCTCTCCCTTGTCTATCTTTTTGCGTTCCTTACTGAAGTAGTTCATTTTCTTGTAGGACGCATTTATAATTTTCAGCCTCTCCTCACTCGCACAGAGGTTTACAAAACTGGTGTCACGCACTATTTTAGTATGGAGAAGGCCAGAAAGGAGCTGGGCTATGAGCCTCAACAGTATAGCCTGAATGAAGTGGTTGAGTGGTTTAGATCTCGGGGATATGGACCAAAGCCGAGACAGTATACCATCAGATGTCTTGCTAGGGATGGGGGATTGCTCTTGCTGCTGATTGCTGTGATGGTCTCATGGCTTCCATCCACAGTTACATTTTCACTCTGAGAGCTGAAATGCCAAGTACAGAGGACAGAATTTAGATGTGTTCTCTGAGTACTCTTGCTTTTGACAGACAGGTAACAAAAAACCAAAGAAGAACATACACATTTGTGTCATTCAGGTAATGAATCATCTTCAACAGTTTTATCCCAGAGGAATGGAAATGCTGAGTACAAAGGTGTAATTTTTATACACAATTTCTTTTCAAAGTTAAAAATGATCAGATAAGCATTGCTACAAACTTTTTGTTTCCAGGTACAACAGCACACTACAGTGAATGGAACGAGTGTCCTTAGACTGACCCTTCTTCCTCCCCAGTGGGATTATACTCTTCATCCCTGCCCTCTGTTCCTAAAAGTATGTGCTACATAATCACAGAATGTTTTAGGCTGGAAGGGACCTCTAGAGGTCATCTGGTCCAACCTCCCTACGCAAGTTGGGACATCTCTACCTAGGGAAGGTTGCTCAGAGCCCCGTCAAGCCTGACCTTGAATGACTCCAGGGATGGGGCCTCCTCCACCTCTCTGGGCAGCCCATGCCAGTGGTCTGTCATCCTCATATTAAGGAACTTTTTTCTAATATCCAGTCTAAACTGATCCTTTCCCAATTTAAAACCATTGCTCCTTGACATAAATAATGCAGAGGAGAATAAATTTACTCTTTGATCACATTCCAAAACCAAATTCAGCTTTTCAGTTTGGATGTGTATATGCCTAACCTAGCTTAACTGCTTACCTCCTAGGCATGCTTTTTGGAGTTAACTCTGTTATATGTAATGGCACTTGTGGAAAATGCACAGTGGCTAATCTGAGTTACAGCAAAGCCCTTGAAGCGACACAGATTTGCAGAATTTTGTAGACAGCTGTTTAAAATGAATGAGCTAGCTGAAGTGCATTCAGAAGTAAGACCTATGATTTTTCCCAGCATTATTGAATGGTTAAACAAATAATCCCTCAGAGACATTTGGTGATTACATTCATGTTCCACTGTTTATTAAAGGTTTTTAGCCTTTAATAATATCCCTTTAACACCTGACACCACTTCTCATGCTTGATAGAATGAAACTCCTAATTTTGTGGTATTTCAAGAACAGAAAAGAAGACCGTGCTAAGTACAGGTCATTACTGACTTCAGCAACTCCCTTGTCTCTATGTCAGTTTAATTCAGGAAGCGCTACTGAGGAATTTCACATCAAAGTGGTAAATCAAAGATGTTTTCCCTTAATCCATCAGCATTACACTTCCAGTACTTCCTGAGAAAAGGACAGCATTTCAGGAAGTTCCCTTTCTTTAAACTTCGGTCTTTCCATTTAAAACATGAATTTACAGGGATCTTAATTTTGCCTAAGCTCCAGTTACTTCACTTCTGTCAAACTCTACCACAATTCAAATGGGGAAGAGGAAGAGACAGCGGTTCTACTGCATAGTTAAAGGATGCTTAGAAAATAAAAATGCATCAACAGAGAAACCAAGCTAAAAATTCCCTGCCCCCTGTGTTTAGAAAATGGAGATTTTTGTAGTTAACGATGACTAGAGACAGAACTAATTTTTGAGTGTTGAGTTACTTTCCTAAGAAATTTAGCTTTAAAAAAGAAAAATCACTGTTGATAACTACAGGTTTGGTTTTGTTTGAAATCTGACTCTCCTCCTCCTCCTTCATTCCCTTACCAATGTGTACATCATTAAAGACACTAAATTTTATACTGAGCTTGAGGTACAGCTCAAAAGAGGACTCAAGTTCTTTTGCTTGGGGTTTGTTTTTTTTTTTGTATAATAGCAAATAAATTGAGGGGGCCTGAGGCAGTGATGTTTCTGCAGCAGGAGTGTTGCACTCCTTTATAAAGAGCTTATGTGCCCCCAACAGAGTGCTGATGAAAGTCATTAATATACATGATCACACTCTGCAGAAAGAAGAAATGTTTTTAATAAAACAACTAGGTGAGTTGTGACCTCATGAAAGCACTGGGCCACTGTTCTCTTTCCAACAGGCCCACTTGGGATTATTTTCCCCTCTTAAATTCTCTGGGTTTGATACAGTATTATCAGAAATAGATTAAGAATTTTTAATGCCCGCAGAAGCAACGGACAAAAACTAAATACAGAAGAAATTGCACAAGCCTGTTGCACAGAACCATAGTATCAGTAGTTTACACTAAGTCTTACAAGAAGATCTGTTTAAGATGTGGATTGTAACTCCTGTGCCCCAGAGGAATTTCTGCTATTTGTGGTCTTCTTATCAGCAAAACTCAGCCATTGCCATTCACGCTTATCTCAGTGGTGGGGTTGGTGGAAAAATCTCTATGAAAGGGTCAGAATTCATGCATTCAATATTCACAAATTTGAAGGTGATAAAGACCATCTGGATCATCTAATGACCTTCTAGAAGACTTAGGCTGCAGATACCTCATATTGATTCCTGCTCAGTATATATGTAATTATCAGAAGAGTGGGAAAATTTTGTTTCCGAGACTACCAAAAATAATATTAAAAAAAATCAAATCAAATCATCACAACATAAAGACAGTGTGCATTCACTCTGCAGCACTTCTGCCCACGCAATTAAGGCAGAAATAATGCTGCTATCATTTTATGGTGATCAGTCAAGACCACCGTGCTTCCAAGACTACAAACTCACCTTTGCCTTGTTCAGGCCTTGTTTGAGTTGAAACACACCTGATGCTCACTAAGGCTGAAGTTTCTACCTGCCTATCGCTGAAAAAGGTCGGTTAGGAGTTGCAAGTTAAATGTGATCTTTGACCTTTTCCTTCTGTCCTGCTTGTTTGCAGCCAGATCAAGTGCAACAATAATCATGTCTATAGAAACAATCAGTAAGGCAGTTTATCTTAAAACCGCAGAAATGCCATTCCTCCAGCAGAACACACCAGTAGGCCACTTCTCAGTAAGAACCCCCTCATACTGCCTCAAGTGACTGGCAGAATTCATGACATTCAGTGAGCAATGTTTAAACAAAGAAGCGTCTGGCATCATTCACATCACTGCTGAGATACAAAAATTATTTATTAAAAATAAGTTATTTTAAGGATGTAAAACAGTTTCTATGAGAATATAACAATTTAACAGATATTAACTTCAAACAATTTATAAATGTTTTTCCTCCTAGATTATAAAATTAGCACACATATTCAAACCCACTTTCATATTAAACCGGTTGCAACTGTGAAAAATTCGCTACAGAACCTGCCCTGACAAGGAATTGAGAGGTGAGGTTTTAGAGTGGAAACACAGAATGCACAGAACAAGAGAAGAGCTAGTACAGAGCTGTGCCCATCCCCTGGAGTCAACAAACCAGCCTCCCTTCTGAATACAGTGCATCATTATACTGTCTTACTGTAAAATGAAATGCATTTTCATAAATACCGAGGGAGTGCCTCTTAAATCATTTAGCATCACATATGCATGGAGAAAGTGCTCAGGACATTTCAAAGGACTATCAAATGCGCTAATTCTTAAATACTTGCACAGCAGCAGCACAAGGAGCTCCTGCATTCATCACACAATGGCTGTCCTGCATCAGGAATATACAAAGCAACAAAAAAAGCAAGGAAAAATTGACAATTTGATTATGTTTGTTCTGGAACTGAGCTTAAATAAAACAAAAAATAATAATAATAAAAAAACCCCTCACAAAATAAAACAAACAACCCCCCACAGCACCAGCCTCAAGCTCTAGGGTTTGTTCTCTCTAAGGCATAGCATCTTGTAGTCTCCTATTTTTTGTGATCAGTCCAAACCTAGCTGGTACTCAGCTGCCAATAAATCCTGTCCCACCTGACAAGGCTTTGGGTCACCTTGTCTGATCAACACTGACAACACAGTGTTCTCACAACATTAAATGGGAATCATGGAGGCTGCTGAATGAAATACATAGCACAGGGACTGACCATATGACAAACTAACCATGTCCTGGAACATGCTACAAAATGCATGAGGAACAGCAACTGGACCATCCCATGCCATGTGGATGCTGTACATAAGCCCAGCTTTATACAGTCTAGGTTACAGCTCCACCTCCCAAATCCCTAGCCAGTGTAATTTTTCAATGTAATCTTTGTTTGAGGAGTGTTTGGACCCATCTAATCCTTGAACAAGTCCATCACAACTGGGAATGGAAGAGATTTCAGACAGGAGGAAGAAATGCAGACAATGGCCATTAACTTCACTCTCTTCTCTTTTTCAGTTAGGTGATTAGTGATTAATTTCTTTATAATAAAAAAATTACAGAAGCCACGCCATTGTTGAACACACTATTACAGCACTTTCATCTTTGAGATGAGACTGTCTTTATAGAACAACTAAAACCTCATGGGGATTCCTCAAACCATCATCTGTGAAAGCACAATGGCATCAATTAAGTGCCTCTTCAAACACCAGAAGTCAAAGTGCGGCCAGCAAGAGAAACTGAAAATTGCTGAGGCAGCTTCATCAGGCCACGAATTCCAAATCCATGCTAGTTTTCTGTGATCACAAATAGAGCACTATGTCTCTGGCAGTTACTGGGGAAGAAAACAGTAACTCCTCTGCACACATTTGAAAGTTCAAGTCAAGCACAAAGATAGCAAACCTCCACCTGTGGAGAGATAAGCAACTAGGAATTTGGTAGTAGTAACTGCTAGAACAAAGAACCAACACAAATTATTATAATCAACAAGTTTTTCTCATCAATAGCTCCATGTTCTTCATTTGATTCAAGCTGTTAAGAACGATCTACCTCTGTACTTGTGCATACTATCATTCTTAGATTAGGTGCACTTTGGGAAAATGGTCTACATTTACAGGACACTTTAATTTGATGCTATCTAAGTAGGATTGCAAGATTAAAAACAGTTTGTTAACAAATATGCTTCTAAGCACATTAGCAGCTGAAAGGATTTGCAAAATTATACTATACCAAAATAAATGCTTCTTAAAATCTGAAATACCTTTCCTTTCCACAAATAAACAGGTATTTCCTACTGCATATCTTAAAACTTCTCCTGCCTGTGCCTCGAGGTTGTGAACACAGGTTCACAGGGGCTATGAACACAGATTCACACATCATTCCTTTCTTAGACCTTCACAGACAGTTCAACAGGAAAAGCACAACTGCAGTCACAGGGGATATTTGATTTCAACAAAACTAACATCTAGTTCACAAAAACGTAACAAAGAAACTTTTACTAAGTGACAGTCCACTGTGAGCTAGCAGCAGCCCAAAATACTTTATGCAGTATCAGAAGCACAATCTGCTGCCTTGGGCACTGTAACATACATGGCGTGACAATGCTGGTGTAGAAGTGCTTTTAGAGCATTTAATAAATTAAAAACTCACTACCAGTTAACCTTAAAAGTGGTATCATTCCATGCATGCAAATTGCTGTGAATGTCTTATCTATAACCTGCTTACACAAACGTAGTAGATGATTCATACTTGTACTTCAGGTATTGATGACAAGTGAGGTCTATCCAGCTATATGCCCTCAAATTTTAAGAATCTTAAACACAGGTGTGGCCTGCACAGAGGGTATACTTTGTACAGAATATAAATTACTAGGAATTAAAACAGTTTTTCTTATAGCAAGAAATTACTATGGAAACCCATCTTTCCTTCTCCTCCTCTTCTTCCAGTCATTCAGTCTGATGAGACCGTCATTGAGTAGGATGAGCAGGATAAGTTAATATATCTTCCTGAACTGCACCACAAAGCACGCATCAAAGGATGACTGCTTTAGGAGTAGAACTTGCTGTTACTGACTTTCTTCTCCTTCAATCTTGAGGGAAAACAAAAGGAAAAAGTCAAGTCTGCTAGGGATTTCTCAGAGGAAAACAGTCTACCAAGTTCAATTAACTTAGATACAAACAGCAAGTAATAGATCAGCAATAAGCATGGCAGTTTATTTCTTTAATAAACAGGAGTAAACCAGTGATTCATGAAGCTCTTCAGCACCCATAAAAAAGGGTAAAAATTTTTAAGGAAAATTCTTCCATCCCATCTTGTGATCTTCTCATGACTTCCTCCTGGTACATGAAGCCTCTGTCTCCTTCACACCTAGCCCAAAGGCAGCAGTGAAGGAAAAAAGATCCTTCCCCTAAGCTTTAGGTAATGAACTGACACTTCACTGACTATTTTATGCTGTCACAACTACACACTGGTTTTATCTTTTGTGGTTTGTGTATCTGTTCTCGCATGTCTAATTTGCTAATGACATCTCCAGGGACATAATGTTGATAGTGTAGAAGGATTGAGGTCATTTGTTTATTTGGCTGTATATACTGCCAAACTTTTCCCCCAGAAAACAGGAGCAGAAAGGAATATAAACTCACCAGGTTACAGGTTTCACTGTCATCACAGAACTGAGATTTCACTGAGCAGACATTTTGCAGCATCTGCTGGCCTCTAGTGGCTTGCAGCCCAGCCTTGCTTCAAACAAGCTCATTCTACCCTCGGCACTCTTTAGATGCTTCTTTCCATAAATCTGACATTTCCTTACCCTAAATCATGTCTAGATGGAGCTGTATTGGGAAGGAGAATGATTATCAACCCACCTGCGGTTGCATGTCTCTTGATATATCTGTAGTTTGTGCTCATTCACATTGAATTCTTTTAATATAGCATCTCTGTTAGGATTCCTTAAATTCATATGGGTGTCATAAAGGAACAGCTGGTTATTAAGCTCCTCCTGGCGTTTCCGAAGTTGCCGACATGAGGAATAAAGCTCTTCTTCACTTTCCTTCAAAAGAACATAGGTAATCAATGTAACTTGTGAAACACATACCCAAAATGGCACAGAATCAGTGTAGACTGGGGGATAACACACATTCCATTAGCTTTATGGAATGTTCCATAAAATTACTTTTATAAGATGTTCCTGGAATATTTACAGAAAGAAACTAACTCATAAAACACTAAAAAAAGCCCTCAGCCCCACAGTATGAACAGCCATATCCTCTACCGGGGGCACCAGGAACATTCCAGCACAAGCATGCAATGTGTGTATCTAAACACTCCCATTGGAGTGTTTTTCCCCAGTAATGCACGGCAGTCTGTCAAGGAAAGGCCAGTAAATGGTGTATCATGATGGGTATGGGATTACAACAGTTTTTAAAAGACTTTTTAAAGGAGTTGACTTTGTGACTGTCCCACCATATTTGCATACTACGTGACATAAAACCAATCCTGGTCCTTTCCTATCGAAATCTAGGCTAAAGGTGGAAATCCTGACTAATAAACAGGACCTCTAACAGCAGCAAGTACTCAGATGACCAAGAAAGAAGGACAGATCCCATGTTTCTACGGAGCTATGGCAATTCAACACTTGCAGAGGAAATGACAAAGTATTTGAAGAATAATTTGCAGCAATCTTGACTGCCTGTTGTATGTGGCCCACAGCAGCATGTCTCAAAATATTCCACCAGCGTAAAATAATCATCATGATTCCCTTTATGACTTCAAATTATTTTAATACTTCAAAACTTCAGATGCAAAAGCTCTCTCCTCCACAGGGTTACTAGTGGGAAACAGTAACTATCAGCAGGACTGAAGTCTTAATTTTAAGATCGGAAGCAAACCAAGGTTGCAAGGTACTCATCCTACAGTAAATACCATGCAATCAATAAATGCAATAAACACAAACATTTTCAGAAGCAGCATACTAATAAGAACACCTCTTTATGCAATCAGTCCAGATCTAGGAAAACTGATAGGTTAGCAACAGACCCAAAGGGTTTCAGTTAGTGCAACAAGATCCCTTCCTAAACCTTTTTCTCCCGAAACACATTCCTAACCAGGTATCAGTCTGAAGCAACTGAAACAGCCTCAGGGCTATGCTACTGATGAAGAAGTAAAAAGTAATTTTAATTGTTTTGGGGTTTTTTGTTGTTGTTGGTTTGGTTTTTGTTTGTTTGTTTGGGTTTTGGGGTTTTTTTTTGTTTGTTTGGGGTTTTTTTGGTTCTTTTTTCTTTTCTTTTTTCTTTTTTTT
>JANIJG010008728.1:0-17608 GCA_024611175.1 Megaceryle torquata
CTTTTTCTTTTTCTTTTTCTTTTTCTTTTTCTTTTTCTTTTTCTTTTTCTTTTTCTTTTTCTTTTTCTTTTTCTTTTATTCCTTTTTTTCCTTTTCTTTTTTCTTTTTTATTTTCCTTTTTTTCCCTATTCTTTTCTTCTCTCCTTTTTCCCCCCTTTTTTTCCTTTTCCCAAATCCCAACCCAGCGAGCACTTGTGCTGCTCCGTTGTTTCTCATTTGGAAATTTCACACACACACCCCCCCGTCACTTTTTATCCAACAAACTACAGCTCAACCTGGCATTTTCCTTCCATTTCTACTGTTTTCTAGAATATAAATGTTTCCATTTGATAATGCATGTACCAGCTTCCTCCCCACCCCCACCATGGTTTGCCAGCCTGGTGCTTTGAGCACCGTGCTGGCGATGGGGGAACCATCCCCAGTTTGCCAACCCCGTTGCCGTTGGGTGTCACCGTGCCACCGCCCACGGGCACGTTTCCTACCCTATAGCAGCCGGCTGATTTTTTTGGCTGCATGTTGGATTATTTTGTGTGTGGTTTGTGCCAGGCTCCGTATCCTGCTTCTCCCATCGTTAAACCAGCACCGTTTAACCCCCAAAATGAGCAGAGCTCAGCATTTGCTTCTTCCTCCATCATCTGTGTTACGGTCTCGGGAAGGCAGTGAGGTTTGGAGGGAGACACTGGGCACCCCCTGACAACTGGCATCACTGGGAGGGGGGGCTCAGCTGTGCACCGACAGCGTGGATATGTTGGGAAAAGGATTTTTTCCATGGAAAATGTCTTAAAAGCCAAGGGGACCGTGTCTTCCTGCCCAGCGCCCGGCTCTGTTCTTAACCTTTGGGAGTTTTATGTTGTATTAAAATTGTTTGTTGCAATGAGCCGTGATGTGGTGTCTGCAGCCGAGGGGGGGTGGATTCGGTGCTGCCATCACTGGGCTGTGGCTGGGCAGGGAGCACCCGCAGCGTGGGGTGATGGCGAGGGGTAAATGGGGCCTGGTGGGTGCTGGAGCTAGCACAGTTCAGGCTGAGGGAACATGGCCCTGCCAGTGGCATGCCTGTCACTGAGCGCTGCTTTGGCGTCAGGCCTGACTTGTGGGTGCCCAGTGCAGCACCCACTGCCCAGTGCAATGCCCAGGCTGTGCCCCATGCCCAATGCAGTCCTGATGCCTGTAGTGCCTGGTACCCAGTGCCATGCCCCAGGCCCAGTGCGGTGCATGGGACTGTGCCCCATGCCCAGTGCAATACCCAGTGCAGTGCCCAGTGCAGCCACGATGCCTGACGCAGTCGCAGTGCCCGGTGCCGTGCACCATGCCCAATGTAGTAGCCGGTGCTGTGCCCCATGCCTGGTGCAGCACCCAGTACAGTGCCTGGTGCAGCTCCCGGTGCAGTCCCGGTGCCCGGTGCAATGCCCAGTGCAGTGCCTGGTGCAGCTCCCGGTGCAGTCCCGGTGCCCGGTGCGGTGCCCGATCCGCGCTCCAGACCCGGCGCTAGGGGGCGCTAACGGGCGCTCTCCCTCGGCGACCGCTCGTCTCTTTCCGGAGCGGCTCGGGCGAGAGGCGTGGCCCCGATCGCGGACCGAGGCCGGGGGGAAGGGGAGGGGCTTCTGAGTCTTCGGTGAGGTTCGTTCCTTTCCGCCATCTATCGGGTCTTTCCGGGGCGGGTTCGGGCCGTTCCGGCAGTGTTCGGGCCCTTTCCCAGGCTGCCGCCGGGCTGGGAGGCAGGAGCGGACTGGAGCGGAGCGGCGGCGGATGGAGCCGGCGGAGAGGTGGGACGGGGCCGGGGGCGAGGGTGGCCGGGATCGGGGGAGAGTGGGGACGGGATCGGAACGGGACCCAGAGTCGGGGCCTGTCGGGAGGGCCGGCGCTGGGCCCCGCGCTGAGCGAGGCCCCTCAGCTTGAGGCGCCGCGGGGGCCCTGGGTGGGAGAAGATCGCCGGGCGTCCCGGGCCGAGCCGCAGCCCCCTCCCTGAGGGTAGCACCGGGGCTGTCCCCGTCCCTTTCCCGGTGGTGCCAGAGCAGTGTCGTTCCCCCCCCGGCCGTGCCACCGCCGCGGGCTGGCCTTGTCGTCGTCGTCCCCACCCCACACCCCGCTCCGATGTGCTATGGCCGGTTCCCCGTTCCAGGGCTGTGTGGCCCCGCCGTGGTGTCAGGGCTGACCCTGTCCCCTCCCTGTGCAGGGGCTGTGCCCCTCTGTCCGCCCCCCCCGGGCTGTCCTCATCCCCAGCAGTGCCAGCATGGGGACCTGTGTGCCGTTCCCCCTGCAGTGGTGCCAGTGCAGGGACCCCCCCTTTTGCAGGGTGCAGCTCCCATTGCCAGGGGTCCTGGGCACCCTCTCTGGGTGACAGAGCTGGAGAAAAGCGACCTGTCAGGGCTGCACGATTCTAGCCTGGGCTGAGGGCTCGGTCCCACTGTGGTTCTGCCCCAGCAGAGCCCAGGCTGGGGCCGGGTGGCTCAGGGATGTGCTTGTCCTTCTGGATGTGCCAGAATTCAGCCTGGGGGTGATTGTGGCTTTGCTGTCTCTGGACGCAGTTGTCCCCAAACCCCGGCTCTGGGTTGGTGACCAGCCCACGTCTATGCAGTGAGGTTTGTGCTCTGTGTCTCTTCCAAACCTTCCTTGAAGAGGAAGTTTCCTGTGGTCACATACCTCCAAAACGGAGGATCTGTGTTCAGTGGGAAATAAAACCTGGGGGAAAATCCTGTGTAAAAGGAGCGCTGCAAGAGCGGCAAAGAGCTGGAGCGGCACCAGCGTCGCGCCTTTCGGCACCTCTGCCCAGCGTGGCAGAGGAATGGCCGCCTCTCTCCTCCCCATTAACGTGCGGCTTTTCTTTCCCGAGCAGCTCTTAGAGCCACTGGGGAACTGGCCCTGTGACTTTCTCTGTGAGAGCAGAGAATGGAGACAGCTGAGTAAATATAGCCTAAATCACTGCTTTCCTGGCCATTCCCCCGCCCTTCCCTAACATGTGAAGAAGGGCTGGTGTGTCCCCGAGGCTGGGTTGGCCTCTGCTGTAGTCATCGACTCTCCCATGATGTGGGAAAGTCCAAGCCATGGTTTGGTTTCTTTGGTGACTCTCTTCTGTGACATGGGCACATTGTGCTTCCATCTGCCTGTGAGGTTTGTGGAGAGGCTTTGCTCCTCCTAAAGGCGATTGCTGCCCCAAATCCTCGTTTTTTAACTCGCTAGAACAAGGTTTTTAAGCACGCGGGGAAATCCTTTCTGCCCGCAGTTGGGTCTCGCTGGACAAAAGCTCTGAGTTGGAAGAGAAAACGCGGCTCAGCTGGAATGTGGTGAGGAGCAGAGTGGTTTGCGGAGCCAGTTTGGAGCTGTGTCAGAGCGCCAGCGCTTTGCTCTGAGTGCTGGGGTGTGTTTACAATGAAAAAAAAAAGAGTATTTATAATATTGAGGGCTCTTTTAATTCCTCTGAGAATATCTGGAGCCACAGCTTGGAGCTAAAGCAACCAAGTAATGGAAGATAAAAAGCAAATAGAGGAAGGGACAGCAGAGTTTTCAAGTTGGAAGGTCTTGCTTTCAACCAGTATGCAAATAACACTGGGCTGCTAACGTGGTTGCTTCTCACCTTGTAGGTTACTTCATGTGATTGCTGCTCTGTGCAGAGCTGCTAATAAATCATCCTATAAATTCCAAATCCCCCAGGGAATGTGATTTTTAAGCAGATAAATTAGCAAGAGCAGTCGGATTTTTTTTTCTTATGTACTCCACTTTTTTAGAACTGGAATTTTTGAGGGAAGTAGCCAAAATACAGCTCCTGGATTTCTGAAAAACTTCCCTAAGCTCAGCCTTAGGAACACTCCTAAAATGGAAGCAGCTTGTTCTTGCTGTGTGGGGGCTGGTGTAAAGGGAGCTTGGCATGAAGCTGTGGTGCTGCTGTAGAGTTCTTGGTCCTTCTCGGTGGGTAAAAGTCTCCAGAGAACTAAAAAGCTCTTTCAGGGAGGAGGAGAAAGTCCCTGAGGTGGGTGAGACAGGACAGGCTACAACTGAAACACAAAAGTTTGATACCAGGGGAAGCCCCCTGGCCAGTATGAGGAGTCTTGGAGTAGGTCTGCAGATGGCCTCAGATGTTCTTGGGACAGCCCAGCCTTGGAGGAGGAGGTCGCTGAGACCTCTCTGGGACATGAGGAAGGTGAAGGTACTGATCATCCTGAGGCAGGGATTTATTTGGCTCCTCAGGCCCCTGCTAACCAGAACATTTACTTTTTTGGTGAAGTGTTTCAGTTATTTCTCCGCTTCCTTGGGCTTCAGTGAATAAAGCAAAATATTCAATGAAACTCGAGCCTGAGCAGCAAATGCTGTGTCCCTGGCTGTGAGCAGGACACTGCTGCTCCCCAGGCTCTGTTGCCTGTGCAAGAAGCATTTCTTGGTGAGAAAAGAGGTGAAAATTCCCTTGGTTGCCCCGTGCCCCTGCTGCAATGCAGATCTCAGGACATCAAGCCTGGCTTGGGCACTGCCCACAGCGTAACTCGCCTCCCCTGCCGCTTTCCCCTGTTCGGAGGGAAGTTCCAGCTCGTTTGGCAGCACCGTGGCCATCGCCAGCCCGGCAGCGTGAGCCCCCGGCACGGCTCCGGCTCTCCCCGCTCCTCTGGCCGCTTCCCCAGGGACAGCTGGTGGAGCGTGTCCAGATCCACTTCCCGCCCACGCCAGCTCCCCGCGGGCTCATCCGCCTCGTTCCTCTGCAGCTCGTCGTGTGGCTCGAGCCTTGCGAGTCCTCGTTCAGGCTCCTGGGCAGGGCTGGGGGTTTGTCTGTCCTGAATTATAAACCAGAGGTGGCCAAACTCTCACCCTCTATGCCCCGGTGCTGCTTGGTGGTTTGGGTGTCTGTGGGTGCAGCGTGACCCACAGTGTGCTTGGCACTGCTGGCTTCTGTTCACTCTGCTGCCTTATCCTGCATGGTGGTGACCTCCTGGAGAAGACACAGAAGGGGTGGACTGGTTTTATATATATTCATATATATCTGCCCTGGCTCAGGAAGGCTCGATGTAGGAGCCGTTGTCACAACAGGGCACAATGTGTCAGGAGTTTCCATGTCTATTTTTCTTTCCATCCCTTTGTTGCCTTGTCCTATTTTCTCTCTTTTATTAACAGAATAGTTTGTTCTCATTGTTTGTAACCCATTAACATGTAGCTTTTTGCAGTTCAGAGCTGGAGTTGGTGGGGTTTTTTTGCTCGCTGAGGATCTGCCGTAGCTTGGAGAGGTTTGAGCTGCATAGATTGTCATGAGCTTATCCTTCTTTTAAACATTTTTATGCATTCTTTCACCTCATTGCAGGGAAAACAACGCTTCGTGTCAGGCTGCACTTTGAACTGCATTTGGAACTGGGGTAAAAAGCACAGGAACCACATTTAAAACATTAAGATGCTTTTATTTTTGCGCTGGGCGCTCACCAAAAAAAAAAAGAAATGGCTCGTAATGTGTTTTTTGTTTCAGAGCGATGTATTAAACAAAGAAAGTATTGACAGCACTTAATGAATCGAGGGATTGTTTCTGGGCGCCGCGATAGATTTACCAAAGGTATTTAGATGTCTGATGCATGGGATTTTCAGAGCGGCTGAAGCCAGCGCAGACACACGAGGATCCTCTCGCCTTGCCGAGCGAACCTGGAGCTGGGCTCAGCCAAAATCTTCTAGCGAGCTGCTCACGCTCCCCTGCCCCAGCTCAGAGGTGCGCTTCCAGTCAGCACACTCCCGCCTGTCCAGGCTCTCCGTGCTGCCTTCCCCACGTCGTCCTGCTTCCCAAGAGCTTTGGGAAGCGTGTTTCCTCTCACCAAAGACGCACCAGTTCGGTCTCGGTGGGGTGTGGAGCTTTCCCGACCGCCAGCTGCCCTCCTGCGTGCAGTTCAGCCTGGAAAGCTGCTCGCCGGGTCTGTGGTGGGACAGAGGACAAGTGTATCCCCTGGAGAGGGTGGTGCCGGTGTTAACCGTGGGGGTTTGGAGTTCCCGGGGGGCTCCTCACCCCCATTGGCAGGGTCTTGATCCCTGTAGGGGCTGAGTGCAGGGGAGGCAGGTGAGGCTGCTGCCAGACCAGGCTGGCTCTGTGTTATCTGTGTGTTTTCATGTCCCCCGGTGACCTGCTGGGTTGTGGGTGGCACAGAGCTGTGTCCCTGCGTTCCCACCGCAGGGAAGGAGTTGGTGGAGCCGTGTGGCGAGGTAGAAGCCGCAGGACCTGCTCTTTGGAGAGGCTCTGTGCTCCGGAGCAACTCTCTGCTCTTCCCACCCCTCCACACAGGTCTGCTTTTAAAAGCTACTGAACAAGTTTGCCAGGACTGAGCGTTTTGTCCTTCCAGCCTCTTCGGCTGCACCGGCTTGTCTAAGACGCCTGGAGTCGGGGCTGGGATCTGCGGGTGGAAGCTGGGGAGGTGCCTGCAGGGGAACATCGACCCCGCTGGCTTTGGGCTCCGCTGCCTCGGGGTGCATTACGGGATTTCCCCTCTCTGGGAGGAGCGGGAGCTGCCGGCAGCTTTCCCAGCAGGCAGCAGCTGCTTGGGCCCCAGCAGCACCACTGGCGTTGCCACCTCGGCTTCATCGGACCCCAAGAGGCAGCATTCAGAGGGGAGAGGGGCAGGCAGCGAGCCTGCTTGTAAATCTCTCTTTCTTCTCCACATTATGAAGTAATATTTTCCTGGCCAGGGATGGTTGGACTGGGGAGATGTGGGATCTGCTCTGAGATCCCTGTGTCCACCGTCCCTTCGCAGCAGGCGCTCGCATGGCGGCCGTGCTGGGATGTGCTGCTTCTCCTACAAATACCAGGGACCTCCCCAGGGTCTCTCCACAAGTCCTGCAGCCTGGTGTTGCTCCTGGCACTCCAGAGAAGCTCTCTAGTGACCCAGATTAGGCTCAGTCCTCTTCCCCACCCACTAGAGCTTGGCTGTAAGTGTCTTAACTTCCCCTGAGGGCAGTGCCTGCTGGGACACTTGCCCGAGCTCAGGCAACTCGTGCGGGCTCTGGCTGCTGCACGGGTTTCATGTGCCACGGCCTCTCCGGGCCTTTGTCAGGGGAAGGAGCCAGCAGTGCTGGGCTGGAGAGGTGAAACTGGCCCCTCGCAGGGGACTCGCACCAGTCTCAGCCTTTCTGAGTGAGGAAGGAAAGAGGGGTTGGTAGCTAATGGGAACTGTAACGTGTCGCTGGCCTGGGAGGGTTATTTTGAAATCCTGCAGATCCCCAACGTTAGTGACTCTCGCAGAGTCCCACCAGCGGTTGGAGCAGCCTTGGCTCTGTGCCGTGACCCCGCTGGGAAGGGTGCCCTGGCTCCCTTTGCCTCCTCGCCTCCCTCCGCGGAGGCTCCCGCAGCCCTGAGAACCGCCTTCCTGCTCGCTAATGGTTTTCAGATGAGTTTGAGCTGGCTTTGGAGCTTTCTGGGCCAAAACAGCTCAAGCTGTTAAGAAGACCTGCAGCGTTCCAACAGGCCTACGGTGTCCCTGGGAAGGCTGGTTCTTGCCTGCCCTGGTGCCTTGTAGGTCCAGTCCTTGGTTGCGGGAACTGGAGCACTGAGATTTGCCTGGGGGAGGTGGAAAACTGGCCCGTGTGGCCAGGAGGGGATGGGAAAAGAGGACGTGCCTGGCTGGTGGGAATGCTCCAGCTCGTACATCCCTTCACCGACATGTTATAACCCAGGTTTGTTCTTTTTGGTGGATTTCTGGGCAGGGCAGGCAGCATATTCTTCAATTTCTCTGAATAGCTGAAAGGCAGTTAGCAGCTCTAAGTAGACTTGAAGGCTTCTAAAGATTATTTTAACTCCTCTTGCCTCCCATCTCCGCAAAAAGAACCCGTGCCCACACTTGATGCTGCTGCTGCTTTTTGAAAAGTTCAAAAATTTACTTTGCTCAGAGCAAAGCTTTGAAGTGCTGCTCTGTGGGAACGGCGGAGCCTCTCGAAAGCCTCGCGCTGAAAGCTCGGTTAACCAAAGTTTTTGGGCAGCTACTTTCAGAAAAGGACTTTGAGAGGGAGAATTGCATGGGGACGTGTGAAGGTGTGCTGGGAAATCGAGTCAGTTTAACAAGAAGAGGTTAAATCTGTTTGTTTTGCTGCCGTTCAGGGCCTCCAGCTGGTGGTTGCAGGTCACCCTTTTCTGGATGCACAAGTTCCCGAGCACAGGCTGGCTTGTCCTGCTTGTTGTTGTCTTGTTTGTGTAAGTGCTGCGAGGAGGGTGAGCTAAAGATCCAGGAGGGAACCTCGCTGGGATGGCAGAGCTGGTGCCTGCTGGTAGCAG
Organism: Megaceryle torquata; assembly: GCA_024611175.1. Classification (NCBI taxonomy): domain Eukaryota; kingdom Metazoa; phylum Chordata; class Aves; order Coraciiformes; family Cerylidae; genus Megaceryle; species Megaceryle torquata. The sequence goes on from JANIJG010008728.1 coordinate 8,216, forward strand.
AGTGGAGGTGACACTTCTGCCCCTCAGCCGCCAGGTCCACTCTTGCTTTTGGGAGTGTAAATTGGGATTAGCACATCCTGGTTGGATCCAGGGCTCAGCATCAGCTGGTAGGTAGGAGAGAAACGAGTCCTGCCTCTCTCAGCCACTTAAATGAACCACTAGTTTGAATGTTGGCGTCTCAGGAGGGTGTGGGGTGCCTGGCCATGCAGTGACAGGTCTTCTTCTCTTTGCAGGCACTGGGAAGGGAGCTGGAGCATGCCACACCATCCTGGGCTGGAAGCCCACTCTGCATTTGCCCCCCAGACTCCAAGAAACCTTCTGCTTTTTTGGTGAAGCAGCCCCAGCTCTCCTGTTTCCTTGCTGCATGCCCTCTCACCAGTGCTGGATTATGTTTGTCTCCTTCTCTCTTTGCTCCATCATTTGGTTGAATCGTGGTTTCAAGCTAAGGAAAAGGGGCTGCACCTAAGCGCACGCCGGGGCACCCGGCCCAGGCTCCTGGGGTGCTGCTTCACGCAGAGACGTTCAGAGTGCTGATGGGGGAGAGCTGCCTCTGAGATCCCTTCTCTCCCACCCGAACCGTGCTGCCTCGCCGCTCAAGAGCCCTTCTCCCCGTGGAAATGGGCAGCACCGATGGGTTCCAGTACCGTGCGCTCTACCCCTACCGCAAGGAGCGCGAGGAGGACATTGACCTGCTGCCTGGGGACATCCTGGTGGTGAGCAAGGGGGCCCTGCAAGCCTTGGGCTTCAAAGACGGGGATGAGCAGACCCCCAATCAGATCGGGTGGATCTTGGGCGTCAACGAGCGGACCAAGCAGAAGGGTGACTTTCCCGGCACGTACGTGGAGTACGTGGGGCCCGTGAAGATCTCCGTCCCTTCTCACCGGCCCCGGGTGCAGAGACCCCTACCTGCGACACCAGGGGCCAGTGGCAGCCGGCCGCAGGAGGCCCTGGAGCCAGGTAAGCCCTGCTGAGTGCTGTGTTCCCTCGGGAAACCTCTGTCCTGGCAGACGAGACGGGGTGGCTTCCCGGGACAGCGGTGAAGCCCTCGGCTCGGCACTGGGTTGTCCCAGGGCCACCAGCGCCGTTGAGTTGCCTCAGGGTTTTGGGCCAGAATAAAAACACGTTGTTCCTCCAGCTTCTCAGCCTGCTCTAGCAGAGCTTCTTGGGGCGAGCCTTGTTCCACTCTTAGGTCTTCAAAATCCTTTTTCTCTGCCCTGTGACCAGCCAGGATTCCTCTGTTCCTTGGTCCCTCTCCCTGCTCCGCTGAGGTTTTTCCCCTCTCCCTCCCTTTCCAAATAAGTCCTGACCTCTCCCAGCCACCTCCCTGCCTGTGCCTCTGGAGCGCCCGGGGCATTGCTCCCTGCCAAGAGCTGTTTGGCCCCACCGAGACACACAGCGGCTTGTCTCTGGGCAAGAGGAGAAAAGTCAGGGTCTAAAAGAGTACTTCTGAGAACTGGAGCTAATTGCTTGTCTGCCTGGCACCCGTCCCTCTCCACAGATCGCAGAGCTCTCGCTGGGGCTGAGCAGCCGCCCTCGGGCAGGGTATGGGCTGCCCTGCACCTGCGGCTGCCTCCCACTTGGCACTGGGCTTGGCATGGACCCGCTCCAGGAGCTGGGAGAGCTGCCGTGCCTCAGTGCTGCCCGTGGTGCTGTGCAGCTGCCGACTCTTTGCTTTTTTTTTTTTTTTTGCTCCCAGGCACTTAAACCTGGGCTCAGCAGCCTCCGGGTGCTCTGAGGTGGCAAGTAGGGTTGATAGCCACATTTTGCCTCCCAGTGCCTTACAGAAGACCTCGTGCTGGTGCACAGAGGACAGCAGCAGGAGCTGATGGGCATCAAAGCATGCTCCTGGCTGGCAGACCTGACTCCTCACCATCCTTCACTGCCCCTCAGGTGCTTCTAGCTGTGTGAAACATCTGGGGTCTCAAGAGATGGAAAGGAGCCCCTGTCTCAGAAACCAGGGTGGTGGGACTGGTGCAGCTCCCCGCAGCTGCCTCATGCTCCAGCTCCCAGAGCCGGAGGGGCGGCCCCGGGAAACATCTCTGTGGGGTGGGAACGCGGCTGGGTTGGCAGCGAGAGCTGCTGACCTGAGTCATCCCACTCGCAACCTGCCTTCCAAGAAAGCAGCTCCTCCTGGGAGCCCGGGCCCCGCTCTGCGGTGGACGCGGCAGCCTTGTCTGTGGCCAGCCCTGTGCTCCCTCTGGGGCTGTTTGTGCCTTTGTGGGCTCTCTCCTGGGCCCTGCCCAGGGGTGGGGGTCTTTGAGATGTGGAAGAAATGTGCCAAAGCTCTTGACACGCAGAAAAAAATGTGACTGGGGGGGAAAGAAACCAAAACCCAGCCTGTCTGTGTCCCACCCGGGGCTGGAGCACAGCAAGGGTTGAGTGCCAGGGCACGCGAGGGGGTTGCCAGCCCTCATCCCTGTCCCTTGGGGGTGCACAACCCTCCCTCCCCAGCCCAGCCTCAGCTTTGGGTCTGCAGCATGGCAACTTAAACACCCAAAGCCATTTGACAGCCAGCTTGCCCGGGATGCTGGTGGGGGGACACATTTTTGCAACCGAGAAGCTGTATTTGAGCCAAGCCTCTGTTATTTCTTTATGGTCTGTACTTGGGGAGGTGCAGAGATGTCTCCTGGTTGCCCCACGAAGCCCATAGCTGGTGTTTCCTGGGTCCTGCCGTGGCTGGCACAGGCAGCGGGGCCGGTGCCACGGCTGTCACACAGCCCAGGGAGCCAGGATGGCCCTGCAGAGCAGCAGGACCCGGCTCTTTTCTGCCTGCAAATTTATGAGGTGCTGGTGTTTGCCTTCCGCAGAGAACACGAGCGGAAAATGCGGCTCGGAAATATTTCCGCAGCTGCCCCGGCCGTGCTGTGAGCAGCCTTGTTCACGGCAGCCCAGCCCGGAGACTCGGGAGCCATCGCTGGCTCCAGCACAGGCTGCCTGATAAAAAAAGGCAAGTTGCTGCCTGCTGAAGCAGCACATTCCCAGCTGGGCCACGTGGGCAATACCAGTATTTACTCTCCCGCCAGCCCTTCCCAAGGGTCAGGCTTGGAGCTGCCAGCCAGGCAGCTTGCCCGCAGTTTCCCCACCCCAACCAGTACCACGCTGGGCCCCTTCCTGTGCCCAGGAGCTCTCTCTGGTGGGGGATCACACCCCAGCAGCACAGGTCCCGTTGCAGAACTGCTGGTGCTGAGTGCCTGCCTCGTTTGCTCCCATTTCTATGGCTGCACCGACCCGAGCTGCTTGGCCTCCCCACGAGGCTGCGGGTGCAGGAGGCTCGGCTGTGGGTGCGGGAGGTTTAGCTGGGCTTGGAGTGTCAGCTTTGCGGTGAGACCACACCGGGCGAGCTCGGGTCAGATCCATGACAACAGAGCCGTGTTTCGCAATGGGGAGCAGCTTTTTGGCTCCACTTCCCCCGAGTGGAGTGTGCTGGGTGTCCTCACCAACTGTGGGCTCCCCAGGGTGCTGCTCAGTGCTGTTGACCGGCCCAAAGGAGCCTCCTGCACCAGCTGGTGCTCGGTTGGAAGCGAGATGGGGCCTGGCACCCCTTCTCCTTCGGCAAACTTCCTGCTGGCAGCTGCCTGGCCGGGCCTGCGCGCTCCTGCCCTGGCATGCATCACCCCGCCGGCACCCCTCCAGGGAAAGGGGTTACCCAGAGCCAGGACCTCAAGATCTGGAACTTCACAGTGAAATGCCACCCGACGTGAGGCCAAAGATCCCCCAGGGAGCGAGGGGAGCCCAGTCCCGTGCCGTGGGCCATCTACGCCCCATAACAGCTCGCTGGGAGGCTGTGGGCTCTCGAGAAGGGGGAGGCAGAGGGCTGGTTTCCATGTTAAACGAGCAATCAAGGGCAGGAATTTGCTGACACGGCGTTCTGTCTGAATCGCTGGATTAATCACAGCTCACCACTGCAAGTGAGCTCCCTGGCCCTGCTCCTCCGCCGGCCCTGCTCCTCCGCCAGCCCTGTGCCGCCCCTGTGCTGGGCAGGGACTGAACCCGGCCTGAGCTCCAGGAGCCCTGGTAACCCCTGCGCTGCCTGCCCAGGGTGCTGGGATCCCAAGGGAGACAGGCTCTGCCTCCTCTGATCCTCAGGAGCAGTGGGGATCCCCCAGTGCATACCAAATTGGGAGCTCAGAGCAAGGCTGGGCTCAACTGGGCTGGTTTCTGGGCCAGCTCACAGGTTCCCTGCAGCCTCTGCATGCTCTTTGCAGGGGCTGCTGCCTCACATCAGGCCGCAGCTTTCCCCACTCGGGCGCTGCCTTGGGGAGCAGCATTGGTTGTGCCCCAGCCTGGTTCTGCTGGGGGCTGGGCTGGGGCTGACCCCTTTTCTCTCTCCCTCCCATTCTCCCCAGGGTCTCCTCTCCCGGACTTGCAGGAGCAGTTCAGCCCTCCTGAGATCGCACCGCCGCTGCTGGTGAAGCTGGTGGAAGCTATTGAGAAGAAAGGTAATGGGGCATACTGGGCACTGATGGGCTGATCCCCCCCCCCGCCCCCCCAGAACCTCCCAGTGAGGGCAGAGTGGGAGGCAGCTGGACTGAACACCAGGGAACATGTAGGACTTGGCTGTGTGGAGAAGGGACCCTCTGGCTCCTCCCAGGCTTGAGCCAGTTCCCCAGAGCCGGGCTTGACCCCGCTGTGCAGAGAGGCCTGGGGTGAGGAGGGTGCTGGGTCTGCCCACCCCGGATGTGTGCTGGGGTTTGGGAAATGCTTCCAGCCCAGATCTGTTCCATGAGGGAGGAATGGGGCCATTGAGCCAGGTGTCCTGGGGGCCAAGGGGGCTGCGGGAGGTTGGCCTGGACGCCATCCAGGCCCCGTTAACTGTGCCGCAGCCGTTGCCCCGGCGGCGCGCGGCTGCCGGGCTGGCACCGAAGCGGTGCTTGCGCTGGGAGCAGTGGGGCCGGCGGCTGACAGCAGTGTCCCCGCTTCCGCAGGGTTAGACAGCGAGATGTTGTACAGGACATCTGGCTCCGAACTGAGGCAAGCGCTGAGAACCGGTAAGAACCAGCTCGGCGCGGTGAGGAGGCGAATGGGCTCAGATGGAGGAGATTAGTGGATGTGACAGCGCCAGCAGTAACGCGATCCAGGCCAGGCTGCCTGTCCCCGGCAGTTCCTGACTCCCAGTGCGCTGCTGGCGGGGCTGGGCCCACCACATGTCCCCGCCTTGGGAGAGAAGGGGACCCCTGCCACCCTCCCTGGGCTGGGGCAAAGGGACGTGTCGCCGGCTCAGACTCGTGGGCTGGCAAGTGAACACCTGCGCTTGTCTCCCCCTGCCCCTTTGGGGTGCCCTGCTCCCGGGGTGCTCTGCTGATGCTTCTGGCTGGCGGGTGCTTCTCTGCCTCTTGTCACGTTGCTAATAAGCAGGGGAGGATCCCAGCTCAGCTTGGTGGTTGCAGCCTTGGCTCTGCGGTGCCAGCAGCTGATGGCTTTGCCGGGGAGCCTTTGGAGCGCTGGGGAGCCTTTGGAGCACCGCGCTGGCCTGTCCCCACCCGCAGACGTTCTTGTGAAGCCCAGCTGCGTGGGGCTGTGGGGACAGGCTTGACCTGCTGTCCCGACAGCCTGCGCCTGGCACTAGTGGGCTGGCACGATTCAAGGGAGACCTTTTCCCTGTTGGGTTTGGTGTGTGGCTTCTCTCTACCAACAGCAGGAAACAAAACTCTCACCTGAATCGTGCGTGCCCAGGACTCCTGTGGCAGGGCTCGGGGCACAGGGGTGCAGGCACCCAAAACAACCTTGATTCTCTGCCCGGGTTCCCAGAGCCAGCTTATTTCTGGGGTGCAGGGGACACTTCCAGCCATCCTCTGTCACAAGGGCTGCTGTGTCCCACGATAGCTGTCCGGGTGGTGTGCTGTGGTGTCTGGGATGGGTGCTGGCAGCACCGGCGCTGCTGGCTGGGTGCCTGGTGCTGTGCCCACCATCCACGGGAACTCTGTGCCCTGGCAGATTGGACCCTGGGTGACCTGGAGCCCTTCGACGTGCACTCCCTGGGCGAGGCACTGCGAGGTTACCTGCAGGACCTGCCCTCCCCCGTGGTGCCTGTGTCTGTGCACGGAGACATCCTTCGTATCCTGCAGGGTAAGGGCCTCCCCTGGCCACGCTTGGTAATGGGCAGCTGGGCAGGATGGATGCATGTGGGGTATGAAAATAAGTCCTGTCCCTACAGGGTCTGGCCCACAGCTCCTGCTGCTGACAGCTCTCCCACGCCATGACGCAGCCTGAGTGCGGAGAGCGGTGCCGGCCGTCCCAGCCCTTCCATCGTGTCTTCTTCTCTCCCCAGAGATCCCCCAGCCAGAGAATTGCCGGAAGCAGCTGCTGCTGGCCCTGGAGTCGCCTGCGGTCCCGCTCCAGAACACGCTCACCCTGCAGTTCCTGCTCCGGCATCTGGGGAAGGTATCGCAGCAGGCCGAGAGCAACAACCTCCACCCTCGGGCTCTGGGAGAGATCTTCGGCCCTCTTCTCCTCCGGCTGCCTGGCGCCAGGTACGTGAGGATTCCGGGCTCCAGCCACGTACTGAGTGTTGGCTGCCGGGACAAGGAGGCTGGCCTGGAACAGCAGGTCTGCCCACAGCCCCTGCCTCGCTGCACGCGGGGTTAAACTGCTGTCAGGGTGCAGGGGTGTGACTCAAAGCCAGGCTTAGCCCTCGATTCTGTGGCAGCCTGGAATCTGGCAGCTGGCACGGACCGGCTGCCCCTTTGCCCAGGGGGCACGGGAGCAGTGCCAGGTTCTCCCCCACAGCCACTCTTCCTACTTGGCTCCTCTCTTCCTGCAGCCCGGAGCTGAGCCCTGACTTCTCCGTGTTGTTTTTGGAGATGCTTCTGCAGATGAAGGAGTTGGAGCCAGAACAGTTGCCTCCAGGTATTGAGATACCCCTTCCTTGGGGCCCGAGGCACTGGTGTTTGTGGGGTGGTGGCTCTGCCCCCACGAGTGGGTTGCTGAGGGTGTTTCTGTAGCCCAGCTGTGCTTGGAGGCCAGCTCGAGGTGTTCACCGGGTGCTGGAGATGTTCCCAGAGCAGTTCCTGGCAGCATGGTGGCTGAGGCAGCTTCCTGTGATAGTCACTGCAGCCAGGAGGACTCAGCACTCCAAGGCATTGCCCACGGGGAGCTGGGATGTGGGCTCCCCCTCCTTCAACCCTCCTTCTCTTACAGCCTTGCCTCCAAAACCACCCAAGCCAAAGCCCAGCGCAGCCAGTTTGGCCAACGGGAACAGCGTGCCCTTGCAGGACGCCGAGTGGTACTGGGGTGACATTTCCCGGTAAGGGGGTGGCAAGCAGCTCGTGTCCTGCTTGCCCTGTCCATCGAGTTATCGGGGGGAGCTCTGGTGGCACCTCACAGGCCATGACAATCATGTTCCTCGCAGGGAGGAGGTGAACGAGAAGCTACGGGACACACCAGATGGCACCTTCTTGGTGCGTGACGCCTCCAGCAAGATCCAGGGAGAGTACACGCTCACGCTTAGGTAGGGTCATGGACTCCCCCAAGACCCTCTGCTGCTCTGGGGTCCCCCAAGACCCTCCACTGTGTTGGGGTGAGCACTGGGCACATGTCACATGTCCCTGTGCTTAGGGCTGCCCGGAGGTCAGGCTGGTGTGGGGTTGTGGGGTGGTGCTAAGTGAGCTCTCCTCTCCCCCCTACAGGAAGGGAGGCAATAACAAGCTGATCAAGATCTTTCACCGGGAAGGGAAATATGGCTTCTCGGAGCCCCTGACTTTTGGCTCGGTGGTGGAGCTCATCACCCACTATCGGCACGAGTCGCTGGCCCAGTACAACGCCAAACTGGACACCAGGCTGCTCTACCCCATCTCCAAGTACCAGCAGGTGAGGCCTGTGCCGAAGGGATGCGGCTGGTCAGTGCAGCCCAAACTGGCTATCCCTGGCCCTTTGGTAGATGACAAGGTCTCGCCCCTTCCCCCAAGCTGGACACTTGCTTTGTAGGGTGACTGGCACCCTGGGGGGCTGGTGGGCTTTCATGGGACGCACTGCCTGGCTGGGGGGCTGCTGGAGGGGCAGGAACAGGTCCTGATGGAGACTGTGCCAATGGCAGGACCAAGTGGTGAAAGAGGACAGTGTGGAAGCCGTCGGGGAGCAGCTGAAGGTCTATCACCAGCAGTACCAGGACAAGAGCTGGGAATACGACCTGCTGTACGAGGAGTACACGCGCACATCCCAGGTACGTGGGCACTGACGTCCCCTGATCACTGGTGGCACGGGCAAGAGCAGAGATCGGGCACCCGCTGCACCCTTCATCCCCTCCTGAGCTTGAGGGCACTCCCCAGAGAACAGGCTTTGGAGAGGGGGGATATTTTGGGTGCAGTGAGGGGAGGAAAAGGATGCAAATAAGCAGAAACCTGCCCCAAACCTCCCCCTTCTTCATCTCTCCCCTCCTTTTTCAGGAGCTGCAGATGAAGAGGACAGCAATTGAGGCCTTCAATGAGACGATCAAGATCTTTGAGGAGCAGTGTCAGACGCAGGAGAAGTGCAGCAAGGAGTACATTGAGCGCTTCCGTCGGGAGGGCAACGAGAAGGAGGTGCAACGGTGAGGACAGAGGGGTTGGTGGAGACTTGCCCTGCCTGGGGAAGAGCTCTGAGGGCTGGAAGGATCATCCTGACCCAGCACGGAGCTGAGCTGTGCGCATCCTGGTGTCTCCAGCAGCGTGCGGTGCCGCAGGCTGGAGCTGGCAGGCTGCCTCCTCTGCCTCCCACTCTGGCTCGAAGACTAAACCCCACCCCCCACTTTTTTAAATTCTCCCAGGATCCTCATGAACTCGGAGAAGCTCAAGTCTCGCATCACAGAGATCCACGACAGCAAGATGAAGCTGGAGCAGGACCTGAAGAAACAAGCCTCGGAGAACCGGGAGATCGACAAGCGCATGAACAGCCTGAAGCCAGACCTCATGCAGCTGCGCAAACTGCGAGACCAGTATTTGGTGTACGTAGTGCCTGCCCCAGCAGAGGCCCTGCTGTTGGCCCCAGAGCGATCCAGCTGGTTCCTCCAGGGCTTTGGGGCTTGTTGGACCGGATTGTGGGCTGCTGGGTGGAGGAGCGAACCCTGCAGCTCTCAGCCTCTGGGCACTGAGCTCCTGCAAAGGGGACGGCTGCTGCCCTCTGGTGATGGCTGTACCAGTGTTGTCTGGTCCAAACTGGAATGGTGCCAACGCTGAGCTTGGCCTCTCCAGAGGTGTTGGTTGAATCCCAGCTGAAGATGGGGCAGCACGTGGCCAAGGTGGCCACCGGCATCCTGGCTTCTGTCAGCACCAGTGTGGCTGGCAGGACCAGGGCAGGGATTGTCCCCCTGAATTCAGCACTGGGGAGGCTGCCCCTGGAGTCCTGGCCCCTCACTCCCAGCAGGACATGGAGGGGCTGGAGCGTGGCCAGAGAAGGGCAACGGAGCTGGGGAAGGGGCTG
>JANIJG010008729.1:0-38734 GCA_024611175.1 Megaceryle torquata
CTCTGTCTCTCTTTCCCTCTTTCTCCCCTCTTTCTCCCTTCCCGTTTCCCTTTCCCTTTCCCGTTCCCTTCCCCTTTCCCTTTCCCTTCCCCTTCCCCTTTCCTTTCCTCATAGCATTTTCCTTTTCTACACCACTGGATGTTAGCAAGGTCTGAAAGCTATCACAAACTTGTTTCTGAATTCTTACTAGTCTTTCCTGAGACAGAAAAAAGGAAGTATATTTTATAGGAAGGAGACCTTGTTTTCTAATATCCACAGCTTGTTTACACCATAGAGGGACATTATAGCAACAAGTCAGAAATATGTTTCTTCGTTAAGAGCAGGTATGAAGCTGCATGCATGCAGGTAATAGTAATGTCTACTGTCAGTGATGAAGAACCATATAAGAGAAATGTCTTAAAGTCACAACATATATATGTGTGTAAAAAGTTGCAGTGTCATATTACATTATTTTTGAATGCATTTTTTCATAAAATTGCAGAAACAGAATTCACTACTGTAAATAAACCAGTCACTGAATCCCTGGTTCTTTTATAATAAACCCATCAAATAGCCCAAGAAGTTTTCCTGCCCCAAACAGAGCGCTCCTTAGGATCTCTGACAAGTGACAGGAATTTACAGATTGATACCTGACAGCTTTCATTCATAGCAGAATCCATTTTTCCCATGAGCAGTTCCAGACAGCAATTCCAGGAATAGTTTGTAGGACAGAAACATCTTAACAATGCTTAATCTAAACAGAGTAAAATAGCAGTATTGTGTTTCATTTTTCCTCACCTATAAAGTATTCAGGTTACAAAACATCATTGAAATTGAGTCAAAAGAATGAAGAGATTAATGTTATTTCAGGTTTCGGGAAAATATTACGGAATTTATAAACACAACATGTAAACCATATAAAAACTTGCCTCCCTTAGCTCTTATCTTCTTTGATCACTGATTGATTTATTTTTAACATGATGGGCTTAATAGTATTTAGATTGTTTATACAAGCTGATAGGAATTCAACTACATAGGCTCCAGTGAACAGATGTTTTTACTCGGCAATGTTGGTGAGCTTGCTCATCAATAAATAAATAGACTTATTCCTGAAAGGTGCATTCTGGCATTTGTTGTATTAAAAAAAAAAATTAAAGGAGGACATTTCTTTTAACTGGGGGGCACATTGCTTTTTTATGTGTGTGTGTGTTTTAGATCCCATATAAAAGTCTGATTCCCTTTTTCTTGCATTAAATTAATTTTTTCATATATGCCTACCACAAAATGACAGACTATTGTAACATGCTTCTAATGAAGGACCTAAATAAATAACTTTCTGACAGATTTTTTTTGTTGATGTTGTTGCTATTGTTTCCCTTCTTTTTTTACCTATTCAGTTCAAATTTTCAAAACAAACAAATGAACAAAACTTGAACCTATGAAATACTAACCCATGTGAAAAAAGCCTACAAAATATAAGGGAAGGAAAACACGAACAGTGCTTTCAAAGATAATTTTACGAGTGGTCACCTCAACATTTCTTCCTTACTTGACTGAAATTGTTTGTTTGGAATGTAGTATGGAAAACGCCTGACCTGTGAACTAAACCAAACAGGCTGTAAAAATAGTCAGATCTTTATTAATGTAAATTAGCAAGCCCAAATATTTTGTTGCATGGGGGTCAGTTGGAAACACTGTAATCTAATTACTCTTCAGTCTCATTTATGTGCACAGACATTTGCTCCTGTAACAGGGAAGCCTGTTTCTTTTGGCAGCAGCCACAATGTGGAAGCCTTCAGTATTTGCAGGCTGATAATAGGACTAATGTGCTGGCGCCCTGACAGAGGGCACAGGAGGGCATGCTATTAGATAAGTGTTTCTGCTACATTACCCAGACAGCATTGCCCTTCACAGAATGTTCCAGCCATTGTGCAGTTTGATATCACACAGATATAGAATGCAAATGCCAACATAATTATGTATTTTGGCTTCCTTTTTGGCAATAGTCTGTACTTAAGCAAAATTTAGTACCACCTTATATGCTCCTACAGCTGGATAATTAAAGGGCATTTCAGTTTTCAGAACAGGAAAGTAATGATATGAAGATCAGTGGCTATTTAAAGAGTAGTCCCTGTGCTTAGGGAATCCTGACAATTGGGACTTTTTTTCAGGCACAAAATATATTTGCTAACAGAAGAATGACAGTTCGGTGCAATTTAGCCAAATTTATTTCTCCTAGGTTAATGTTTGTGTCAAACAGGCTTCCTTGTCTTTTCCCTCAGCAAAGAAAACTCTTAATTTTAAGTAGAATTTTCAGGTGCATAGCTTTAGTGTGAATGTGTGACAAACATTATGTGCTAGAGCTTCAGGAAATTCAGAATTAAGACTGCATTTTCATAAAATGGCACAGACCGGTAGTGAAGGAACGATGAGACACTTGCTCCTGTCCCAAAAGAATACAGTGTCCTTGCTGATCAATTCAAGGAAGTCTCTGGGCAGTACAGGATATCTTAAAATGAGATAAATCTGCAAAGAAGGTGAAAGTATTAACTTGATTTATGGACCAGCTTTCTGACTTGTCCTCATGGGCACTCAGCTAGAAAGTTATTTTCAAATCTTACCCATTGGTGAATATCAGCATAGAGATATCCATAGAACACAGCTGGGAACTGCGAGAATATTAACGTACTCTGAGCAAAATATGGTCACTAGAAACTAATTCAATCCTGCTAGCTGACTTGGCCATGAATGTGTAAATGAAAGCCTAGGTCAGATTCTTGTTTTGAACTAAATGGTAACTCAAGGAGCAGAGCTTGAGTTACCACCATGCACTTACAATGGTTTTAAGATTGATTTAAAAACATTAAATTACCATGAGTTTAGCAGCACACAGTGCTTCTGCATGTGAATTGCTGTGTTGCAAAGCAAGAACAGAGGCCATATGTGTTTTGAGTCTGCTTTTCCCTGCACAACGGCAAGGGCGAGATGTGTCAGCATCGTATTGCTTGCGAACATGTGGCATCCATGGCTGCTCTCAGCACCGACGAGGAGCTGCCTGGCAGCTCCCCTCAAGCCTTGCTCCTGAGCCTTGCAAGCTTCCCGGGCAGCCTCTCCGTAGCCTTAGAAGGTTCCCTGGCTTCAAATGAGCTAAGTAAGCTCTGGATGACAGCCTGTCACACAAAGCAGCTGCTCCTTCCCGCTCCCCTCAGAGGTTGGCTCCCGACCCCAAATTCCTGCAGCATTCCAACCTCATGGTGTTTACACGGAGGGAGGGTTGGGAGTGTGGGGGCCAGGGCACAGTCCTGCCCCACTCTGCCTCTTTGCCACTATGGGCAGTGAGAGGGGTGGCTCAGAGTGGGCTGCAAGCAGGACGGGTTTTTCCACAAAATCATTTGTCTGTTTACAAAAGGAGTCATTATGCTCAGCCTCGCAGTGGCACGGTATCTATTTAGAATCTAAATAGATAACATATTCCCCCCTCCCACCCCCAAACGATCTGTAGCATACGACGGTTCAAGTGACAAAGCATTCCACACAGCAGGGTTTGTATATCCTGGATTTGGATCTGTGTATTCACAGCTATATTCTGCATGGAGGCTTGGTTGCAATGGATCTTAAAGTAACTCCTTCTCATGCAGAACTGTTAGAATTAGTAAGTTATAGCTAGTGTCCTCAGCTGTTCAGTCCTTCAGAGAAGTGTTGAAAGTGACTGCACTTCTACCTTCTTCACTCATGCTCTATGGCTTTTGATACGCAGGAAGCTCATCAATCAAGGTGTACTTAATCAAAAATTATTTCATTCTGATTCCTAAAAGCCATCAGTACTATGCAGATTATGTGGCACTGATAAGAGTAAAATTAGGTGGTCAGCTCTGAGAATCAAGAGTAAAAGTATTTTAGAATTATATATTAATAACAGGAAGACATACCCACCAATTCCCTTTGAAAGGGAAAAGTGGTGAGTGATTTACCTGTTCTGTGATAGGTAAAAATCACTAGGAAAGCACAGCAGAAGTGGAAACAAAGTCACCAGCTGGTAAATTCTAATGAAATACTGTTTCTGAATGTTGTTTTATCAATTTGCATCATGCTTAGTAACATTCATCATTAACAATGGAAATGTATCAATTATTGTATCTATCCATTTACTCACATATGCTTCTGAGAACATTAAAAAATGAAGGATAATTAATTAGGGACCACAGAGAACCTATTTTTAGAGTTCTGTGTTTTTCCAAAGAAGCCACTCTCCCATGCATCTGCAGCCTGAAGAGAGAAAGGAGCTCCACAGTGACAAGGGTTGCTTCAGTCCTAGCAGCCACAGGAGGGTTTCCTGCTTCCTTCCAACAACCCTCCCACTCCTGTTCTTCCCTGCTCCTCTCCCCCGGTAAATCTGGTAGCAAGTACAAACCTCTGAGCAGATGGGTAGTAAATACAGAGCTGGAGATTATGTCTGACAATTAAAATAAAAGTGTTTGACTTGTTGTTATGAGTTACATTATCTAAAGACCTCATACCAGGCTTCTATTTTAAATACCTAGATTTTCTAGTGTGCACTTTTTTTCCTTCCCTGACTAACCTTTTAAGAAAGTGCAGTGTTTAGAGATACCTACGTTTCAGAGTGCCAAACTTTATACCGTATAAGGGTCTGTTTTGCAGACACAGCCAAGAGTTCTCCCTCTCAAAGAAGGCCCCTTGCTGCAGCCCCATGGTGGGCACCAGTCTCCCAGTTCCGGACCCAGATTCCAGCCCCCAGTTCACACTTTATCTGTTCCAGCAACTGGGTGCACACAAGTGTTAAGCAGTACACCTGCAAAACCAGTTGGTGCCTATAAATTTTATAAGTGCAAATTCTAACACTTGCACGCCCCACTGCTGCTGCTGCTGTTTATTCTCACAAACTGCAGGGAGATTCAAGTGTGCACTATGAGTGAATGCCATAAGGGCAGAACTTTTGGCACCAGGCTGAGTATTCACTCATAGATGTGCACACTTTGCACTATACTACACCCGTGTTAATAGTGCTCACGCTGAATAGGTCTTCAGCAAGGGAGCTTGTAAGCATTTTTCCACATCTCATGTGGTGGAAGCTCACCACCAACAGAGATTTTCTATTTGTTTTGTGTCTACTGAAAACTAAAGTCTGTTAACCTTGGTGGAAATCAGTAAGGTTTCTCCCCCAAAACCAATTAATTGTGACTTAACTTACAAAACTCCTGGCACTAATTCATAATGAGGTATGTCACCACATTTTAGTTTTCAGAGCTGCTTTGTTGTTTTCTTTGCTGACTTGATATTGTTCTAATGTTATTTGTAGATGACAACGTTAGACAAATTTAAATGCTGTAAGACTCAAAAGTTAAATTATACAGTTTCCCTGGCCTGATAGCCATAAACAGAACTGGGAACAGGAATAAGCCTTTTATGAAAGTAGAATTCATACCTGCCAGCCAGCTGAAACTGGGAGCAGCTTGTTCCCAGATTTAATTTTTTAATTGGATGCAGTTTGAGCAGATGCCTGTAAAAAGCCATTACACAGTAGCTGCTTAGAAGGACCCTGTGAGGCATGGGAGTGCTGCTACAAACAGAAATTTAAAGGGCTAAAGTCACACTTTATTAATAGACAAAATGTCTGTAAAAGACACAAATACAATTCTCTATACTATTCTTTCCTTTTTTAAGCAAAAGTGAAATCTAGAACAAAAACTGTAATTAAATATCAGCAATATTCAATTTCCTCTTCTGCCAAATGCTGAGCCACTAGAAGCCTCTGGGAAAAGTTCAGCACCAGATAGCTTCCTTTGCTCGAAGCAACACAACGGTAGTCACTAACCCTCATTGCCTTGTCCCACTCTCTGTGAGTTTCTTTGCCCTCTTCTGCCTTCTTATTTAGCTCTCTCTCTGTTTGGACTTTGACAGCTTCTCACTGAGAAGTTCAGTGTAGTCATGCTACCACTGTTTTCCTCCTCTTCAACTCCTTCTCTGACTGTCTCGTTGCTATGCATGCTCTTGCTGTTCACAGTTCTTGCCTCAGTTTTCTGCTCTTCACCTCCTAATAGGGTTCAGGCCACCCTGGCTCCTGTCTTCTGCTTGCACCAGTTCCCTCAAAGATATCTGTGTCTCAAGAAGTCTCCAGCTGAAGGAATCACCTGCGTATTTCAAACACCTTAAGGCTTTCAGTAGTTGCTTCATTGTAGCCTTCTTGACATTTGAACCCTTGTACTATCTTCTCCTGGAGCTCTCCTTTAATAATTTAAAATATTTTTGCTTCCATCTCACCTTATTTTGGTACTCCATAGGGATCATACTATGAACTATCACTTAAATTTAGTCTGTTGGTTATTGTTCCTTACCTAATCATAAAGATATTTTATTCATATTCCACACCCACAGTAAAATATCAACAACATGGTTATCTCATTAAAAAACCTAAACAGATTTAAAAAATATATATATTGTTTCAGAACTGCAAAACTTATCACACAGGTAAACACCCTAACATACTACCTATATTATATGTTTACCAGTGCTCTCATAGAACAAATCAGAAATGTTCTGCTGCCCGTCACAGGTACTATCAGACAACAAAGGACGTTCACCTTTCCTCAAATGGAAGAGGTGTGCTGTTTGTAACCTATCCCTGCTCTCTCCTCAAACTCCCTTCTCCTCTGACGATACAGGTTTTAAACCCTTGTGTGAAAAAGCAAACAAACAAACCTCCAACAAAACAAATACCACCACCACCACCAAAACCAACCAACCAAACAAAAACCACCCAAACTTTTGCAGACCTTCCTTTTGATGTCTTTTTCACATTTGGATTTCATATTTGGCTCAATCTTGTCACATCAAAATTAGGATACAGTGAGGTACTGTTTCAGCTGGGAGGCAGAAACCCACAGCTGAAAGCTGATAAGAAGCAGCTTCTTAAAACTACCTCCTACCTGCTCAATTATTTAAGCTAATCTGTTTGCCTTTCCACTGGATCAGAATGGACAGAAGGAAAGACTCCCATCTAGACTTAGCACACCTGTACTCCATGAGGGTGGATGAGTGCCATCAGGAGCGTGACACCATTCCCAGCCAGTCCTCACCCACAGGTTTCATTTCCATGGGCACGCAGGAGCAGGCTGGAGTGCAGATCAGGCTTTTGTGCAGAATTAGGAGTTAGCATATGGCCAGAGCACATACCCCAGCTCAGAAACATGGAAATGCTCTCAGATCTGGGAATGCAGGTGTAACTGCAGCCATGAAATTGTCTCAGCTAAGGTGCAGGGAATCTTAGTAACCCCAGGATTTCAGCTGTTATTTTCCATCTCTCCCTCCAATTTTCTTTCACCTGTTCAGGGAGTTCCAGCTAAGCTGCACCACAGAGAGGGTTCCTCCCAGGTCAGGTTGTCTGGCTCCCTTCTGATCTCCAGCCTCCCAGATGAAGTTAAGAAAACCAATGGTCAGCAGGGGAGGACACACACTGAAGGTCATCCTGGATATACCTGACTACCTAAGCACCCAGGGAATGACAGGGTCACTTGATGACCATCAACTATTACAACATTTAAAGAAGGTCAGAGAAGCCTTGGAGTATCTGCTTCACTGACTGAAACACGTGTTAACAGTCTGAAACCCAATATTATGAGAGGGCAGTCAGGACTTGGGTGACTTTCACAGTTTAATTCTGCCAAAGTGAACCAGACAGCAGTTTAAACAGAAAGAAAGGAAAAGAGAAATTAAAATATAATCTTCTTCTGGGAAACAATAAGCTTACTTTATTATATCTCATGCGAGTGACCTTGTAGAACATTTCTACGTTGCAGAGAGTAAGATTTTGTGTCATAAAAAGAGTCAAAAAAGGAACAAAGGAAAAGGGACTAAATTTTGTCTGGGGTAAACAGTTACTACTGAAGCTGTGCCAGTTCATACTATGACTTTGGTCAAGGTTTCTTACGATCAAAAAAACCCAGGACCAAAAGCTGGGCTGAAAAAGAGCCATCCACAACAGTCTTAATACATCAATAGAAAGCTGATCTACGGAGCACTCAGATTTATTCTGTAGGGACCAACCTTTGCTGGCCAAGGCACGGACTGCATGACCTAAAATGCCTTTTCCATCTATTTCGGTGATGCACAGTTATTTTCGCGGCTTCGTTTCTTTTCTCCTCTGCTGGGTAATAGTATTAGCGGTGGATCTGACAGAGGAAACCAGGGCTCTCCGTCGGTTGTAAAAATAGAGCGATGCACTCGGAGCACGTGAGCGAGCACTCGGCGGCCGGGCCGGGAGGGAACTGGGAGGAGGAACTGGGGGGAGGCTGTCGGACCCCGCACGGCAGGGAGCGCTGGAGGCGGCGGCTGCTGCCGGCCCGGCGGGCAGAGCAGGCAGGGGAGGGGGCGGTTCAGAGCCGCATGTGCGCTTGTTTACTACAGCTCGCAGGCGGCCGCCTTGTTTTGTTGCTTTGCTCCCATTCATTATTTCCCCTGTTTGTTTATTCGGCAGCATTTATGGATATCCCTCGGGGGATCTGAGGAATCGCATTAAGAACTCGTCTATCTTATCACAGGAGACAAGCTTTATATTCCAGAGGCTATCTCCGTCAGGCCCCTGGAGCCGGCGGGAAGCTCTGAGAGAGGCACCACGCAAGTGCAGGCAGCGCTGAAACCTGTTCGCTTTAACTCTTTCCTTGCGGAAGACTTCGCGTGCAGAGAGATGACAGCAGCGCCCCGCTCCCGCCCCTCCACCCCCATCCCGTTCCTGATGTAGTATGGGAAAAGCAGGCAGGACTGCTTTAAAGGCGGGTGAATCTTGGAGATTATCAAAGCACGGGTTTAAAAACTATCGGAGTGGTTCAGCTGTGGATCAGAGTAGCCTGTGCTTCAGACCCTGATACTCTCCCCCCAAGTCTCTTCCCAGTTTTGAGGCAGTCCTTCATGCACCGATTGCTTGTGCAAAGCTGAAGGGAATGAAACCTGCAAACCTCCCTCGGTCCAGTACCGCTCCCCGGTCCAGAATAAAATCAAGGCTGAACCTTTTCCTGTTGTAAATCTGCTTATCTCCTGACTTAAGAGAAATGTATATATGGGCTAGCGTGCAGACTGCGCCGTCTCATCCTTACACACTGCTTTTATCAGGATATACAAGATTATGTGAGCGGTTTACCCACACATGCAAACACACTGCAGTGCAATTACAAGCTAGAGTGTGTAATTCAGACAGATGACCCACCAGCAGAACTGGCAGAAGGCAAATACCTGGTTTAGCTCTTGGATCTTTTCTGAAGTACCAGTAGCGCAGCAGTCACTGAGCTGAAGCAATGGGAAGATCCCCCTTAGTGTATTTCTCATGTCACAGATTCTTCCCTATCTGAAATCAGAGGGGCCAAAGTATCCAAGGAATCTTTCTGCAGGAGTTGTCCTTGGTAACAAAAAGTATTTCTTTTTGGACTACGAAGAAAGCTCCCTGCTTCTACCACTGGATTTCCTTTGAACATCCCAGGCTTGAAAACTACTCAATTATCTGCAACAGCTTGAAAAGTTTTTAAAGGCACAGGAGAAAAAGATGCCTCAGTAATATTTTCATCTACGACATGTTCAAAAATCAAAACCAAAACCCACAGACAAAACAAAAACACACACACAAAAACAAACAAATCAAAAACAAACAAAAACCAGAGGGGCTGAAACATCAGGAGAATGATGTTTCCATGTAAAACAGAGTTTGTCTCTTACTGTATAATTTGCACAAAGCTAAAATGGCTTATTGTTTACAAATGTATTTTAATTCACAACACAAATAACACAAATGAGAACTAAATATAAGTCAACTGCAGAAATCAGCAATGTCATGTAATGATTAGTGTGATCAAGACCCCCACACCTCTAATATTAATGAAGGGAGGACACTTGTCTATGTGTGGAACCTCTCCACTCCCCAAGTCCTGCTTGGAACAAGAGCCCTGTAGGTATTTTGCTTTGCTCCTAAATTGTATTTTTAGACAGCATAAAATGTGGCATAATAAGGAAAGCTTACTCCAGTTTCAGCTGTGCTGAAGGACATGTCGATTCCTAAGCTGAGTGAAGAAACAGCCTTTACTGTTGCGAGAGGTCAGGAAGATTGCAGATTTGTAGCCTTTTCCCACTGCAACCTTAAGCAAACGGAGTTTAATTAGATCAATAATGATCAAAGTTACTTCAGGCTGGGCATGGAGGACTTTCAGTTCCTTTAATGGTGTTGAATCCACTGCCTCAGAAAGGAAAATTTAAAAAAGCAAAACAGAAAAGAGAAAGTCAGGGGATTTTTTGCCAGCCCTAATCATTTAAAATAGTTTTGTTGTTCTTAGTTCAAAACGATGGGTACCATCACAATAGCTCTTTGATATCGGACACTGATATTGATCTGGGTGCATCTGTCTCCCTCAGCAGCTGATAATGACAGCACACGTGATTTCCTGTTATTGAAGCCCTGCAGACATTTCTGGAGCCAGAGCTTGTCAGCTCCAGGGATCCTTTCCCATCAGCAGCCCAGTGTCCAATGCTCTCACTGCCTTTCAGCCGATGTAAGGAGGATACGCTGCAGCCCCGCTGAGTTGTAAACAACTTGTTTACTTCCTTCTCGGTATAATCTGTCCCTGCTTCTATCGGCTCCTGTGGCATCAACAGAGCATTAAAACACCCCGAGCTCATAGGCTGATGTGCAGAAAACAACCCAAGGAGCCTTTCTAGGCTCTTGCTTTGTAGGGCACCGAAGGTTATTTATACCTGTTGTTTCCAGCCAGCCAAAGCTGCCCTGCTTTTCCATGTGGTTAGCTTTGAAGAAAACGAGCTTTTGACGTTCATTCTGTTGTCAGGAAAATGTAAGCACTGTGGGCCTGATGCTGCTCTTCCTGCAAAGCTCCATTTGGGTCAGGCAAAAAGAAACACCATCTTTTTTCATGTGCTGTTTACATCTGAATAAAAAGAGTGAAAAATGTGTGTGATTTATAGATCCGCAAATGCCAGGTGAGCACCCATCAGTGCTGCAGCAGAAAGCTGATTTTAATCGGCATGCAAAAAGAAGGGAATCTGAAAATATTTGGAAAGTCTTGAGCCTGTCCCCTCCGTGCTCCTGACCGGGACTTTGGAACAACTGCACAAGACACTGACCCAGAAACAACTTCCCTGGGGTTTACTGCAGGGGCAGTGAATAGGAGTGACAGGACTGCCCATATGAATGCGCTGCTCGCTTTGTATGAGAGGTGCAGAGCGGTTCTCAAGCACCCTCAAGAGCATGATCCTGCTCCTGTTGAAATCGAGGGCAAACCTCTGAGCAGATTTGGGGATTTTAAGAAGTGATGGATATTCACGCAGCACAGGTTTGAAGCTGGCTTTAGTTCACATTCCTGTGCACCCATGTGTCTGAAAGATCACTGTGCAGGGGGATGCTTTCCCTGCCATCCTCTCATCTGCAGAGCACAGAGGGTCAATAACTGGCAACTATTTTTGGACATGCTCTTTAGTAGTGATTTTGAATTGCCAACTTGTTCTGGGAAGTAGTTGCTTATAATATAAAAATATAGTTCCTCATGGTTTACACTACCTACTTGTTCATTTTGGTGAAAAACTTGAAATGCTATAGAGGAAAACACAAGCAGTTACTTTTAGTGGTCATGCTTGAAAAGAGAAACTTGATTTTGATAAATACCAGCCTCTGTCACCGTCAGGCACAATAGTGTGGAGACTTTTTGATAATCAAATTGAACTGGAGCTGTTGTAAGATTATGACAGCGTATTTATCAGAAGAACCTGAACAGGGTGATAATCCAGACAATCTCATTTAGGCATTGCCTTATCTCAGGCTGGTGCTTCTGAGAAAGGCTGGATGTTGGAGGGGAGGATGAGGAATCATCTAATCTGCCTTGACCATAATCACCTAGATTCTCCAGTTCGTCAAAAGGGAGATGTGGAAACCAGCAGAGAGAGTGCTGGTGTCTGCCTTTGTATGTCCCTGGTAGTCCTTGTGCAGGCAAATTAGGGAGCTCAAGCAGGTGGTCCAGCTCTTTGTTAAGCATCTGCTCCATCTGTTGATGAAGAGCTTGTACTGGATGAGTATTATTTTTACCTCTTCTCTTGAAGCCTGAACACTGTTTTGGCAGGTATGCAACTGAAAAGGAAAAACATTGAAGGCCTTTTCCCAGTAGCTAGGGGACTTGGCTGTGAATAAGAATAGATTTAAATACTTGTCTCCACTTGTTTTTTTGTCCTGTGTTCAAGTAATATGTGCAAAAGGTGGTACCTCCGAATGATTTCAGTAACCTAGAAGGCTCCTAGTGAAAAGAGGCACTCACAGGTCTAGGTCAGCCCTGGAAGGGAATGACTGGACTACTGCCTGGGCATTAGATAAGTTTTAGACAGCATAGAAAAGGTTTGTCTTTTGTTTTGAAGTTTAAAGGTTTAAGTATGAAAACGGTGCAAACCTCCTGAAGTTCAACAAAGCCAAGTGCAATGTCATGAACCTGGATTGGGGCAAGCCCAAACACTGATATAAGCAGATTGAGAGCAGCCCTGTGAGAAGGACTTGGGGGTATTGGTGGATGGAAAACTGAATTTGAGCCATCAATGTGCTCTAGTAACCTGGAAAGCCAATTGCATTCTGGGCTGTGTCAAGAGAAGTGTGTCCAGAAAGTCAAAGAAGGTGATTCTCTTCCTGCAGTCTCATGAGACTCCACCCGGAGTACTGAGCCCAGCTCTGTGACCTCCAGCTTAAGAAAGACATGGACCTGGTCAAGCAGGTCCAGAGGAGGGCCATGAAGATGATCAGAAGGCTGAAGGACATCTCCTGACAGGCTGAGAGAGTTGCAGTTGTTCAGTCTGGCGAAAAGAAAGCTCAGAGGAAACCTTATAGCAGTTTCCCAGTACTGAAATGGGGCATACATTGAAGATGGAGAGGTACTCTTTATCAGGGAGTGTAGTCATAGGATGAGGAGTAGAGGTTTTAAACTGAAAGAGGATAGATTAGATTGGATAGGAAGAAGAGATGTTTTATGATGAGGGTAGTAAGACACTGGAACACATTGCCAAGAGAAGCTGCAATTGTACTATCTCTGTAAGTGTTAAAGGACAGGTTGCATGAGGCTTTGAACAACATGGTCTAGAGGACCATGTCCCTGCCCAAGGCAGGAGAGTTGGAACTATATAATCTTTAAGGTCCCTTCCAACTCAAAGCATTCCACAATTCTATGAAATAGAATTCCCTTCTTTTTTTTTTTTTTTTTTTTTTTAATTTTTTCTTTTCCCCATGCGTTTATTCAGAGCCTGCTTATTCTAACTGGCACTAAAAACACTGGAGTCTATTTCAGACTCAACTGATTACCCACTGTATGGCCTGAATTACACAGTTAACTTCTATGTCTTACCTAGCCAATGTAAGAAGTTATTATCTTCCTCTGATTGCAGTTTGTATAATAAACTGATCTTTAGCTGACAATGTGATGTATTTTGTTCTTTTAAGAAAAACTAAATGTGGTTGGCAAAATGTTTTCACATTGCCTCTTTCCTGTTTTCATTTCATATACTCAAGTATCATGGAAAGCACTGTGAGGCTAAAGGTAGAAAAGTACAGGCAGTAATAACATTTTCATAAATTTCAGAGTCATATGATTCCTCAATGTATTTTGCAGCTAGCTTCCAGATAGTAAATCATTTAGTCAGACTATGAATAGTGAAAAAAAATCTCCCTCTTTGTTGTAAATAATAACTTGCATTCTTTTAGTCCATGCTAAGTCTGCTTCTTTAAAATAAAGGAAACACATCCAGCTCTTAAATTTTGTTTTTCATTGTGGTTTATCGTGCTATGGTTAGGAGAGGTACATAATAAATTAATGATAGGAAATTGCAGGATAGGTCAAGGTCACTTTGTGCATAAATTGGAGGTCTAGGATTTGTACATTTCATGCTATCTGGCTTATACCACTTTATTGATTTTTCACTTGGAGGAAAAGAGAGAATGTCTTTAATAGATTTTTATATTCTCAGTCTATTCTAAATCTGCCTTTGTTCTGATCTTCCCGATGTTCCCACACTTTCATGGCAATAGCAAAGTCCTGCTAAACTGTCATAGCACAATGACTCAAAAAACAGTGGCAATTTTAATCTCCTAAAACGCATTTTCGAGAACAGTCAGAGAGACTTGTAGCCCACACAGCCAAGAGAGGATAGACAGGGAAATCTCCTTTAACCTTTCATCTGACTCAGAAGCAGAAGATCAGTATCACCTGCTTTCTCCACCTTTCAGTATCCTTAAAAAGAGAATTGCAGTGCAGTGTAGAAGTTTAATTACCATAGCCAGGTTAAGCCTACTAATAGTGCTATATCGTGAACTCTTTTACATTCATTTTAAAAATAATTCACAATGAGATCAAGGTAGAAACAGATGTTTCCACTTATGTCCACCAGCAGGGACCAACAGCAGATGCTTAAGAGCATTCATGGCTGGTTTCACTTCATCTCCCAATTTTCTCCTTCCATCCAGCAAAGTCAGAATATCACAAA
Organism: Megaceryle torquata; assembly: GCA_024611175.1. Classification (NCBI taxonomy): domain Eukaryota; kingdom Metazoa; phylum Chordata; class Aves; order Coraciiformes; family Cerylidae; genus Megaceryle; species Megaceryle torquata. The sequence goes on from JANIJG010008729.1 coordinate 14,497, forward strand.
GGGGACACAAAGGCGAAAGTGTCCAGTGGAGGAAGGAAAGTGCCATCCAGAGACATCTGCATAGTTGCCAAAAGCTGTGCAGATATATTGTCAGACTACTATGTTTAAGCTAAGCAGACAGCCCCTCAGTTCCACTGTTGAAGGATCTCCATACAGCACATCTAGTTCCTCAGATAAAATAGAAACAAACTTTTTTAATCCTCAGAGCCAAATACAAACTTAGACTTACTAACAATATGTTTGGCTAATGGCTCATCATCCTATACAATTCTCTCAATGTCTTTACTAGTGAGGAAACAACTGTCCCCTTCTGCAGACAACACAAAAAACTCTCCTACACAAAATGCCTCCAAAGCTGTTTATTCTTGATCTAAACCTTGTCCTCAAGACTGCTTTTGTATTTTGCATTATATAGCCCACTGCTAAAATGTATATATTATGTCATGCTCTATCAAGTGACTATCTTGAGCTGTAACTGTGCTTATTCTGGCTGGGTCTAACCTTTTTCAGGGGCATGATGGACACACCTTCAATAACAGTGGTGGAGCATTTTTGTACCTAAGCTTTGTTCACTGCTTCATGGTTAGACCATCTCTATAAGAAACCAAAGGCATAAAAATTCATTTCTTACAGTCCATAGTCCAGTTCCTTTGGACACAGAGCTATAAGAGACAGGCACAGGCAGCTAAAATTCCCCAGTGAGAGCAGATGCTGGTTTTGGGGGTTTTTTTCTGCTAAAGCCATTTCATCTGGCATAGTTACTATGATTTGGCCTCTCTGGTGACACAGGCAATAATTTGTGATTTCAGCCAGATCTGGGCAGGATCTCAGCAAAAGATACTCCACTGAAATGAGCTAATACCTTGAGATAGTCACAACAGCCAAACTTCCAACACAAATGCTGGCAAAAGGAGCGGATACAGGTGCTAAGGTAGCAGGCTGCATAAGTCTCTTAGCCCTGAGAGAGTAAATTCTGACTAATCAACAGCTTACATCTATACTGTTAAATGCATCTCTCCAGCAAATGATCCTATCTCCAAAACAAGGGCTGCAAAGAGGCACGTATTCCCACTAGTGCAAACGTGTCCTTTTGTAGAGAAGAGTGCTGCATTCTCACAGTCTAGCGTTTGCCCTGGGTTGTCTCCTGTGAGCTCTGGTTCCTAACACCGAGTGATAGGAGCCTAAAGAAAACATGAACCTAGCCTGGACTTCATTTGTGAAGGAACTGAGATGGGTGGGATTGACTTTTATGCAGTGTGATGATCAAGCACTAGAGGATCAACTGAGCAGCTAAATTATCTAATAACATAGACACAGCCTCACTTTGGAACTCTTTTTTATTTGTTATGTCAGAGCCATAAGCATAAATGTCTAAACCCCAGGTATCTTCAATGCTTACTTATGCAGGTGACTTTCCAGTAGAAAGTACCATAGCCTTTCCTGGAATAAATTTTAGTGAGGTTATCCAAGTCTGAGTTGTTACCTACATGCCCTCTAGTTTCTCTCTTCAGCTGTGAAGGGTCAAAGTACTCAAGATTGCTTTGAAAGCAATATTGTCTCAACCACCGTATTTTGTCTGATAAACAGAATGACCGCAGAAACTTCACAGAGTAAAAATGTCTTTGATATCAAATTGATTTTAAGACGGATGTAACCACACTGAGTTTTCTGGAATTTGTTCAGGGCCTTACCCTGGTCTGAGTTAAATGCAATAATTTTCACATCATAAATGTTTTATTTGGAAGAAGAGTCTAATCCTAGTTTTATTTACAATGGGGTCAACTGCAGATTCTACTCCGGAAGTTGTAAAGACACTTAGTCCAATTAAACAATTTTTAAATAGGAATCTTTACTTTTGGATTTTTTTTTTTAATTTTTTTTTTAAAGTCTCTTTAGACAGGAGAGGTTTTTACAGTTAGAAAAAGTTTGGAGAACGACTACCACAAGACAAAGTAGTTGGTTTGCGGTATAGGTACTCTCCTATACAGATAAAGGATTTCACTAAAGCTAATTTAAGGTAGGGAGATCAAACAGATCTTGTTTGTTTTCGTGTGAAACACAGCCAAGATGTAGCTCTTTGCTGAAATATGTCAGTGTAAAATTGACATTGAGCAATTACCTGGTTTGCTCAGTTTATCAGTTAAAAATGATGTTTCTGCCTTCTAACTTTCCAAATGAGATCTGGGGCGACTAAGTCAAAATCTGGTGTTTTGATCTTTCTATGTAATCACTCATTCCTATAGTGAAAATGTTGGTTAAACCCCTATACCAGAGTCTTTATTTGTGCCATAGAAGTTAGCTCCTGTAATACCAGATGTACAAGAAAATGGGTCTACTGAGTACAAAGAACTGTTCTAAGGCTTTAATGCAAAACAGAGACGGCAGTAAAGAGGTTTTTAACTATAAGTTTTTAACTTTCATGTACAAGTAAAAAAAAATACAAGCACTAGAAATGTGAAAGCTTTTTTGTTCTGCATTCTTCATCTACTCTCTCATATTACTAGGCTTTTTTTTTGCAATATATATTGTAACTATAGCAACATTCTTTAATGGATAAATAGCATATTCACATCTAGGCTAGCATGGCTTTTACAGAAATAAGCTCAAGTCAAATAGTTTGTCAATTTACCTTTTCCATATATAAATATATATGCATGTGTGGTAGTGGAATAATGGAGGACTTGAAGTCATGTGTCATTTTATGTCCATAATAAGTACATTTTATTTGTTTTCAGTGTTCACAGCTATATTTCCATGTTATTATTAAAAAGCATATGCTCTACTATGGGGAGGAAAAGAGGAAAAAAATTGCTTTATTTACTGAGTCTTCATTTACAGAATGTTTTTGTCCTATATTTTGACCTATTTGAAAGTCACTTTTTTACTGGCTTAAATAAATATGAACCAGTTTTACATGCACATTTTTATTAGCTACTTATATATCCCAGATAACAAATGTTAAAATATTTACCTTCTGCAGATTATGCAAACTAAGTGGCTGCTTTTGTTGCCATTGAAGTTAATGGGAGTTTTGCCTCAGATACTAGTGGGAACAGGATCTGGCCTTCAGAAACTTGAAAATTTAATCAGAGTAAATATGTGTTCTTTTTCAAATAGAACTTTGATTAAGTTACAGTTGTTTCTGTGAAGGTAGGAATCTTCAAAGGAAGTCAGAGCAGCAATTTTTCAATCAGTTGGTGTTATTTCACTCTAAAAGCATCAGGGCTCCCAAGTCTGCAGCAATTTTAAAATGCTGAATGGACAGAGACCACAACAGCAAGGATTTAATTAAACAGCCACGGGACAGGGGTCTCAGATCAACCTGCTGCAGCATCTGAAAGAAGGAAGAGAATATGACTTTTCAGGAATCACAGACATCGTGTTGCCTCTGACTGTAGTTAGATCCAAGACAATTAGCACAGAATAGTCTGCTATAATACTAAATTACTATGCTAGGGGTTTAGTCTTTGTCACATCACCCATAATTAGCTTTCTGAAGTTGTCTTACTGGGAACTGCTGCCTCTGGCAATCTGTGGCACGCTGGTAAATAAAATAATGGGTGAATCCATCCCTAATGTCCTGACCTGAACAATGAAAAGAGAATAAATAATATTTTGTTAAAACTTTTAAAAGGATATTTTTATTTACACTTAACTTCACTATCATTGAAAATGGCATGTCATATTCCGAGTCTAACCAACACTTTGCCATCTTCCAGTGGAGATATTTCCAGATGTTACAAGGGAAAACATGCCTGTGGACTTTTGGCTTTTATAAGATGTAAATATCAAAATCTTTATTTTCAGCTAAAGCATTTGGTTACAATGGAAAGCTTTCTTAATATATATTGTATCCCACAGTTGTCAATATGTTTTATGACCATCAAGTATCCATGGAAGATAGATGAGGCTGCCCTGAAAATGCCCATGTTTAATCAGGCTGACTATGACAAATTACCTTTCAGGTTCTTTTGCAGATTCTGTCACTGTAGGCTGTGCCACAAACCCTCTAATTAGGAAATGCAGTGCTAACAGCTTCTAACTCAGTCCAGGAGGGAAGGAGTGGAGGAGTGGCTAGATGAGGATCATAGGCCAGGCAAGAAATGAGAAGTGGCATGAGGTTGTGCTGAGTCAGTATATTCCCATAGCAAATTAAAACAGACATTTTCCTTTTTCTCTTAGGGAGGTTCTGAGTCACAAAGAACCTACTCATCTATTTCATCTATTGTGTATCATATTGCTTGGAGGAGGATGAAAAGAAAAGAGGAAGATGAGAGGCAATTTGGAAGAGAGGAACTATATCAAAATATTTCCTCCACAAGTTTAACATCTAACCCATCTCTTTCTGCTACTCTAATTGGCTTAATTTCTTGCAAGATGTTAAAATAGAAGAAAATGTTTTTGTGCAGAAATACTGACTGGGAGTAAAGGTGGCAGGAGGCTGGCGTGGCAATCCTATAGCTCAAAAAACTCCATTTAGATTCTGAGTTGAGTTACCCATCCATCAACCTTTCAAAGAGGGTTTGGGCTATAAGTATCCAGAGTAGATGTTGTGAAGATGGGAAAAATCTGTTATTTGTGTGTGTGTGCATTTGGCAGAAAAATTGTAGCCTAAAATTAAAAATCAAAGTTAGTATATGTGGTATTCATCACCACATGATATGCCTGTTATTGACAAGATATTATTCATTGACAGTTTAGCTTGTACAGATTACTGAATGGACTTAATATAATTTCTCATGTTTCTTGGGAGTTCGATTTAGTTCAACTAAGTATTATATAATATTCTGATTAAAAATTAGCACTTCATAAAATATGTATGTGTGAAATGAATTAAAAAACAGCTGAGACATTGCAGAATATAGGCAGAAAATATTAATGAGCAGAATTGCTGGTCAATTTTCAGCCTAGTTTATCTTTTAATATTTTTATGAATGACTTGCAGTCAGACATTAAATTGCAACTTGTGTAACAAAAATGCAGGTTACATACTAATTTACAACAGATTACAGTTGCAGAACAACTTGGTTTGCCTATAACATAGAGACAACCAGTGAGGACTTCAACATTCTTTTAAGACTACAGAACAACAGAGACACAAAGATCTTCCTCTTCTTTGCACTTACATTCATAAAGTTAGAAAAAAGCTCCAGGAAAACATCCAGTTGTTATTTCCAGTCCCTTGGTAGGAAGAATGTTATATGTAGGTACATGGCAGGTGACCCCAGGTAGACCCTTCTTCAGCCTTTATCATTTCAATAGAGACTCCCTTCCCAGATGTACAATCTGTTTTTGCTGAATTGCACAAGGTTCCTGTTTGTCCGTGCCTCCAGTCTTTCTAGGCTGATCTGGATGGCAGCCCTACCATTGGGCATACTGAATGTTCCCCTCGATTTCCTGTAATCTGCAGACTTAATGAGGGTGTCCTTTGTCACCTCCTTCAGGTCACCTGATAATGATGTTAAGTAGCACAGGTCCAAGGACAGACCTCTGTGGTACCTACTTTGTCACATCCTCCAAGCAGAGCACATCCCATTGGCCATGTGCTTCTGTGCCAGACCATTACTTCTGGGGGTTTTCCTGACAGCAGAGTGATCTTGGTACAGGGTCAGACAAGCTGCAGAGCTAGCTTGAGCTAGGGGACATCAGCATGCACCAAGGATGGAGGAGAAGGGGAGCTCAGGGTCAATGAGCCAGCTGGTCCTGTCAGCTTAACTATAGGAACCTTATATAGCATAACACAGTGTTACACTGACTAAGACTTTCAGTCTGACTCATTTTTCAAAAAGACTTCCCATTTTGCCTCCCCACTGAAGGTGCTGGAGGCCAAGCCTTAGCTGAGGTAAATATTGAGATATCCATCAGATCAGCTCGAACAACTCATTACACGTGGGGCAAAGAAAACAAATGAAATGGGAGAGGCAACCTGAAATGTCATGAAGGACCAAATTCAGAGAGCTACCAAGTATTGTTGGATATCCAAGGAAATCAATGGTAGTTTAAGGTATTAATCACAAAAAATGAAAAGCCTTTATCTATAAATGACTGTATAAACTTCTATATATGTACGTCTAGATGCATCTCTGTATGAATGCACATAAATTTGTATGCATGTATTTAGTATATATATTATTTAGTAGGATTATTTTCTTATGTTATGTTGGTTTGCCAAGCATTTTGGTACTCTGTGAAAAGCTTTTATTGTGATTGTGTATGTAGGGTAATAATGGTTACTGAGTCTTAAAGATTATAAAAGGTAAAAGCTTTTAAAGACTGAGAAACACATCATAAGGATGTTTTAAACTATTGTTGATCATAGGAAATTTAAGCTGCTATCTTTGTTTACATTAACCAAAAGTGAAAATGCGGTGCTCTATAAAATGTGGGATAAAATAATAACGGAGAGAACACAGTTGGGATGTCTGCATGACAGGAAAATCATGAATAACAGAGTGTGAGGGGGTGGGGAGAAATAGGGGAATGATGACTCTTTTCTAGACAGCAATACCACTAAAATAATTCACATTATAATTAACGAGCCACTTCTTATATAAATGATTTTTCATGATGATAAAATAAAATATCTCTTTCTCTTGTTGAAAAAATTATGTGCTTTTTTCGAGGAACATAATACAAGAGTGTTTACTTGCCATTCCTATTCCCCTTCAGCATGCAGGTATATACATTGACTATTCCTGCTGGTTTTACTAGTGCTGATGTGCATAAAACCCAATAAATCACCCTGTAATGCTTTCCTGAAAAAATGTTTTTATTACTGACACACTGGAGAATATTCAGCAGATTCACTTACACCTGCTCTCTTTGGTGTTGTCCTTATTGATAGGGATTTTTAAATCTCTTAAAATGAATCCTTTGGTCAAAGAAGCTCAAGTGCAATTGTGGTCTTCATAAACAGTATGGAGAAACACAAAAGGACTGAGAAAAGAGAAGGGCACTCAGAGACACAGTCAGACAGAGAACCTTGCATATCCTCAGTGAATTTATTCACACATTTATTTAGAAAATGATTTTGAATATTCTCTAAAGAAAAATAACAACATTTAAATCATTTTATAAAATATCTTTGGAAAAGGATTGATTTGCTGCCTTGTTTTTTTTTACTCATGTTTAAATTTGAAGACTGGAAATATTTCCATATTTCCTTATGTAGTCCTAATTATTTTTCTCCTTTTTTTTCCTTTTCTTCTTTGTCTTTTCTTACTGTCTGTTTCTTCCTCTCTCTTTTGTATCTTTCTCTCTCTTTTCCTTCAGGACAGGCAAGTAAAACCAATCTGTATCATGCTAATTGTCATGCAGGCACTACAGTTGTTTCCCTGGTTTTGCTCCCCTTCCCTGCCATAGCTTGGTACTCCCAGCAGCCTGGTGCTTCATGAATAGCTTGGCCTATGGGGACCTTTCTGTCTGGGACAGTACCATTCTGTCCAGACAGGGAGAGATGGGGCTTTTTTTGTTTGAAAGGAAAAAAAAAAAAAAAAAAGACCTGCTGCAGCCCTTTGCTTAGGATTCCTCCTCAGGAATTCTAATTCCAGCTGCACACTCTAAAGGAGCTCATGGCAGCGATTATTCCAGGCATAAATCATCATTCAATAGCTTCCTGTTCACACACCAATTCTGTAGGGATTTTCTTTTTTCTTTCATATATTGTACTGTACTATGTGCTTGCAAATCATAATCTAACACAGCAATTGTGAGGGAAGATCAGAATTAGTAAATACTTTGTTTTAAAATAATTGCTTATTTGAGAAGTACCTTTCAGAAATTATGAACAGCACGGCTGTCAATAACAGCAATTATTTCTATACTGTATTAATGCATTTCTGTTTTACCTGTATGGAAGGGTATTTATTTTACTTATCCACTGTCCCTTCTTCAGGAACATTTCCATCTGCAGTCTTACAACTATGTCATTACTGTTTCCACGAGAACAATTCTGGTTTACAAGAAGCTTGTGTCTTAAAAATAATTGTCAAGATATGTCCCCTAATTTCTGAAAAGCAAGACCCAAAGGTAAACTGGAACTCACTGGTTTGCCTGATCAGTGGCTAACATAGAGCAAGCTCTAAATTCTCTGCTTTGTTACAAGGCTGGATCCAGATGTCTCAGCTCAGAGCCTTCATAATTACAATTTCTTAGGCACTTACATTTTCTTCCATCTATATAAAATGGACACCAAGAACTTCATCACGTGAATGCTTAGCCTAATCAGAATGTTAAACCTACAATTTTTTTGTAACCAAAGATTATTTTCTTGAATTAAATCTTTCATCTTCATAATTATCATGCATATATCCTCGGTGTACTGCATGGTCTTCATTTGCCTATAATCAAATAACCATAAAACTAAAAATAAAATCCTGCACTAAGCACTTCTGCCAACTGCATTTCACAGATTAAAAGACAAAGAACTGATAATTCCTTTGTTGCTATTTATTAAACTGAAAAAGATCACTGCACACTGAAGAGTCCACTGGAATGTATGTAGATGTATTGTAATAAAAGTAATAGGTTTTTCTGAATAGCATTGCAATGTACCACACATCTGATAGAAAAATGTGACCAATAAACCTAATTAGCTCACTATAAACTAAGACCATACTCAGGGTTGCAAATATATTTCTCATCCTCATGTGGACAATATTTTAAAGCCTATTAAACTGAGCTAGACGTTCTTGGAGAAGGAAGCAGATGTACTCTGTCCTCCTTCCATTTCCCCCTCTCCTCCCCATTGCCACTGCCCTCTTTGGGGTCTGCACTCCTATGGGAGAGAAGCAGCAGAGCTACCCCACAGTCCACACCCACACCCCCACCCCATCCCTTCTGTTCAACGCTGCAGCCAGCTCTGTATTAAAGTGCTGCCTCTTTAGATAGTGACACACACCCTCTGCTTCCCTATTGACTGGCCAAGATCTTTTATTAGAGCTAAGACTACACATGCAAGCTGCCAGGCTTCCAAAATATCAACTCTGTTTACCTGATGAGCCAGCCAGAACTGGAGTTCAGCAAAGGTAAAGTGTATAAAAACTCAGAGGGTTTTGGCCTTAAATGACACACCAGAGGTCACAGAGGTGGTCTGTGGCAGAAAAAGTATGGGCACATAGATGTCCAAAGCTTGAGGCTCTCCAATTACTGGTCTTCCTGCTTTCTACAGGAATAGTAAGTTTGTTTTACCCAAAAGGCTGATGGCTTTTTGCACCAAAGAGAATTGTCTGCACTGGTGCCTCATTACAGTCTGTTCTTTCTTCAGTCTGTCGCTGCAGATACCATTATGCCTTTAACTTCTTTTTTTTACAACTTGGGTACAGGAAACCATGAGCATTGGGAGCCTGGCCTTCAGAGAGACTCCCCATGCACAAAGTACTCCCCAGGGAATCCTCTAGCTAGTTTACAGTCACCTACTCAGCCTATGCATTGCTTTGTCTATGCAGCAGAAGAAAAGCTTCAGAGACCAGAGAAAACTGCAGTCTAGTTTTATTTCTAATACAACAATGTGTGTTTAAAAATAAAGTATTACATAGGAGAAGATGGCTTTGGGAAAGCAACCAAAGATCTGGGTGTACAGTAACTGACACCTGCTCCTGACAATGCAGGCATCCACTGGTTAGTTTACATTGCTATTTACTTAATAATTTAATTTCCATTGCTATTTATTTATTGCTATTGTTATTTATCCATCATATTAGTTTACATTGCTATTTACTTTTCCATTTGACAGAAAATTAAAATTACTGTTTTCAGGTAGTAGCTACCCTTTCTAGGAGAGCACTTATGTCTCCAGGTGCCTATTACAGTACCTTGATGATTCATGTGCTAACAATAGTTTTCTAGATTCCAAAGTGAGATATTACAGTGCAGTAATCCCAAAGAATTGCAGACATCATTATTTTAGTTGGGTTTTGATATACAAAAATGCCAGGAAAAAAACTGAAATCCAAGCATGCCCTTCTAACACTCCAATCCATTCCCCATACTCTGGGTAGATCATTATTTGTGCTTCAAATATGGACACGGGCCAAAACTTGTTATACAGCGATGGTGTTTGGAGGCAAACCCAACCAGGTCTTGAGGCAATGTTCAGGTCGTCACAGCTAAGGAATCTCAGGTCTTTGTTGCTTTTAAGTATAAACTTACCTGGCACATGGACCAGCAGAACCTTCCAGTGTTTTCTTAGTATAGCCCCATTCTCCTCCTGGTTTTGGGAGCTGTTGGACAATGCAAGCCTCTGGCACTGCATCTGGGAGCATGCTGAATTCAAATTAATTGTGACATGGTAACTGTCTCTGATATTTCTATCTTCCATATAAGAGACAAAACATGAGAAAAAGGAAGGTGATTGCTACTGTTTTTAACCATCTCTCCCCAGCTGCTGACACTTGCTACAGTCTGCAATAGACTGTGTCACACATTGGTGCCAGATGTGAGGTGAAGTCCTTACACAAGATTACTATCCAACAGAGTGGCTCATTTTTAACACATCTGCATCCAGAGAGAGTGATGCGGAGTGCAAAGAGTGAAATTTTGGAAAGACAGGCAGCGTGCAGTCCGGCAGCTCCCCGTGGAAGAATGGAAAAATAAGGCAGAATTTAGAAAAGAAAGCATATGCACTGCTACATACACAGATGATAGCTGAGCAATACAAAGCTGGTAGTAGCATCAGAAAAGTGTACTGTTACCTACATCTATCCCCTCTTTCCCCAGAAAATCAAGAATAATTTGAGTGATTCTAGTAACCTCTGAGTTTCATGAAGACAGTCGGTGGCAGGATGCTGACCATGATTCCCATAGGCATAAAGAAAACTAGCTGAAGCAACTGAAAATTAAGAAGAGCCCTTGGTTGATTCAGTAAGAGAATCAAAGAGTTAAAGTATGATTAATGTTGGAAGGGACCTCTGGAGGTCATCTTGTCCAGCTCCTTTCTCAAGCAGGGCCACCTAGACCCTATTGTCCAGGACCTTATTCAGACAAGCATTGATTACCTCCAAGCATGAAAACTTCACAACATCTCTGGGAGACCTCTGCCAGTGCTTGGTCACCCTCACAGCAAAAAAAGTGTTTCCTGATGTTCAGAGGGAACCTCTTGAGTTTCAGGTGGAGCCCACTGCCCCTTGTTTTTTCAAGTCTTGAATTTTATTTCACTACCATTTGCTGACATAATCCAATCCACCGCAGTCACATAGTGTCACAAAAGAGTTTTCTTTCAGCAAATAAAAATGCCTGTTACATGCCTGCTTCCAGCTGAATTTATCCACTATTTAACAATGAATTATGGAACAGTATTTAAGAGCTGAAGCGGCATTCCATTCGTGTTCACAAAGGAGAATCCACCTTTGTATTTGTTATTGTAAAATAAACTCCCAAATCTAGACATTTCAACTGCAAGTGTCAAAATACTTGCAATAAATAATGGGGGAAATAACAAATTGTAACAAAACACAGAGCAACTCCTCAGTGCCCTGTATTTCAATTAAGGTGTTGCTAATCACATTTATTACTGTAACCTTCATACTAGAAATTATAGTCTAATCACTACAGCTGTGCAATTTTCTTTTTTTGTATTGATAAACACAATACTGGGGTGGTACAATATGAGACATTATCTTTCTTGGGTTTTATTTTGATACAGGGAGAGAAATTAATAACACCACTTCAGTTTTTCCTGTGGGAAGCAAAACGTTAAAGCTAAAGAAGCCATGGACATGATGGACTGCTTTAAGATCAGGGCAGTTTTCTGTTTTTAATTGAAAGAAGAAATCTCTCTTTTCCCCTACCCCAAGGAAATTTGCATATTAAAAAGCTACAGAAATGAGGTTTATATTTATTCTTTATGGCTATGAGGTGGATGAGAGGGCAGTTATTGTTCAGCATTGACATCAGCCTTAAGACTGCAGACTACAGACCTTTACAATAGAATTAGACTTCGTGTTGCATAATGAGATTCATTATAATTGACATGCATAATTCCAATCATGTTTTGTGTTGATTCAGTCTTTTGTTGTCAAGACAGTCTATTATTACATACTGAACTAACCTTACTCACATAAAACATTTTAAACAAAACATCGTCAAAGATTGTTGATTTGGGGGTTTCTTTTTGTTAGATGAATATAAGGTGACCCTTCTCTCCCCATGCCCATCTGCCCTGCAGCATTTTCTCAGTAAAGCCAGAAAATGTGTAACACAGAGCAGTCTTTCCTCTGTGAGAAAAAATATTCTCAAAAGATGATGCCACAGGATGGTTTCATGAATGTTGTCCCTACATTATAGGGTAGGAAACAACACTATAATAAATATATAAATTAATAAAGGCAGAAATGGGTCTCCAGTATTCCCAGAGTTGAGAAGCAAGGCAATTAGTAAAGACTATCAAGGCTGTTAATGTTCATAAAGTGCCAATCAAGGTCACTCAGGGGTACTAATTCACTAATATATGGCAAAATCAGAAGGCTTGACCTTTTCAGATGCTCTGCTTTTTTTTTTTTTTTTTTTTAGGAGAAAGAATGAAAAGTTGGCCACACAATAACACAAATTTTTGCTACTAAGTTATTTGAAACAATATTGGTCATTTTACACTAGTTTTTCTTCGACAGTTTCACACCAGTAGAACTGAGAATGATTGATATGAGATTTAAAAAGTGGAGTGAGATGACTAAACAGTTCCCAGAACCACAGAGTGGTTGAGGTTGGAAGATACCCCTGGAGGTCATCGTTGGACAAGATGGTCAAGGAGGGCCACCTAGAGCCTATTGTCCAGCACCATGTCCAGATGGCTTTAGAATATTTCCAAGGATGGATACTGCACAACCTTCTTGAGTGACCTGTGCCAGTGCTTGGTCATCCTCACAGCAAAGAAGTGTTTCCTGACATTCCAAGGGAACCTCCTGAGTTTCAGATGGAGCCCACTGACCCTTATTTTTTCCCTTAATTCAGTACCTACTAGGACACTCAACAAAACCTCATTCACCTCATCTGTAAAACCAATGGATGGGGCATTCATCTGGCCAAAGCTTCTGTGTTGGAGACATCAACATCTGAGTTGGTCAGCATCCTCCAGAGAGAATAGAGAAAATAGGCATTTCTAGGGAGCTATTCATCTTATCTGAAATAAAAATATGTAAAATAAGTCAGATGAATCACATCTGAAAAATGCCCATTAGCTCTGCTGACTTTCAGGGAAGTCTAAGCTGACTTCTTGTAGCTGTAGACATCTGTATGGGAGCACTGCCTGGTGTTCTTTCAAAACCATATGTACACTGGCAAGGTCATGGGGACATGTGAACAACCAGGATTTTCAAATATAGCCAGACAAGCAACCTCATTTTCCCCTACCATTTGGCAGGATTCACAAATTAGACATTCTCTCATTTGTCCCATGTCCCCCATATGCAAACTTCTCTGGTCATAGCAGATCACACACCTTGGAATTAAAGTCTGTCTCAAAAGCATAAATGTCCACATAATTGTCACTGTGCCTGTCACTTAGGAGACACTAATGAAGGGAAATCAGGCTGATAGCAGAAGGGTCATATGCCAGTACTTACTTTTCCCACAAAATAGTTGAAACAATTTCCTTTCACTGAGCTACAAATGAAAATTGGCTTGAAGGGAAATGCCAGCATCACAGAAAGTTCAATCAAGAGCTATGGCAGCTCTGGAGAGGCACACCACAGAGATTTCAACGAGACTCATATTGGCCATTACTATGAAATGAAAATGTAGCTGCCAGTGAGGCAGTCTGTCTGATTGCCAGTTAAGCAAATTAATCACCTGCCACCTCCCCTTGCCATGTATGAGGAAATAACATCCAGGTCTGAGGGAATGGCTGTGAGGAGGCAGATCAGGAGCAGGCTCCTTAAAGCCCAGGTGACACTCAGGCCTGGAGAGGGGGTGAAGGACAGAGTGAAGGCAGGCAGGAGGTGGCTGCTGCTGCCTCGTGGTAAGTCTTCATAAACCTCTTGCAAAAGACATAGGATGGTACTTGCTGGCAGCAAGTTCAACTTAACTAAGGCAGATGACCTCCTGTGCAGCTCTGGTGCTCGCTGAAGTGCCTCCTCAATAGCTGCTAAAAGAGCAACCCCTTAGCTGTTTGGTAGGGGTTGGGGATGCTTTCGGAAGGATAAAGTCAAATGGAAAGTTTTAGCCCAGAAGAATGTTAATTTCCCTCACATATTGATCTGTTCTGACCAAATAGTCTGAATGTGCAGTTCCAATGAGTTTTTGCAGTATCCAATGAGTTTGAGGGAAATTTCAAAACTAAGGCTGAAACAAATAAAGCCTGAAGATGGAGTGATCGCCAGGACTATAATAGAAGTCTGTTCTTGATGGCTAACCACTCTTTACCTTCTTATTTCACTCCTGTTTTATTTAAAAAGGGGTCACTTGGGGGATGCTGTAGCTTTCTTCATTGGCTTTGCTCTAGCTCCAGAATATCAGGTTTCCTGAGAGAAGATACTTGGTGAGCTCTGGGATTGACAAATCCCAGCACCCTCAACATGAGGGCCTTGCTGTTGCCTGAAAATTTTTATGACCACTTTCTTCAGAGTTGGGACATTTATAATTCTTTTCAGTCATGATTTTCAAAGCCTATGAAATTACATTGCAGCTTCCCTTCAGTCAAGAAGCCAAATCAAAGGGAACAGGACCAGCAGACAGGATTTATAAAACCTACTCTCTTCTAGAGCAGCAGGGAGGAGGTAGGGTTCACAATGGCACTGATGTGAGGCAACTGCATCCCCCACTTGGTCTGGGATTTAGCACAAATTCAGACAGTCAGACTTACCCATCTAAGTGCCCACGATAGTCAGTAGAGATCCAGAGCTTGATTTAGTTGCCCTTTGTAATTCATAAGGTATTTGAACCATCCTCATGGTATGATAACTGCCTGCTGCATGGTCTTCTGAAGTAGCAGCTGAAAGCTAGGAGAAATACATTAGGGCATTGCCTGTGGCACTAGATGCCTATGTTTAGACAGATGACTACCACTTGAGACTGTCATTGACTGTAGTCTAAAAAGGTGACTGGTGGACAAATACACAACATATATTGCAAGCTCCTCAATGAAGGTGTCTGCAATTAAGCTAAACTCACCTTTAGGGCATCTATCTTCAAACTGTCTTTTCTTGATTTTTTAGTGGGACTACTAGAAAAATATTTATCTTTGGGATCTTTATCTCTGTGCCAAATCTGATAAAATCAGCCAATGGATGCTAGAGTGTGAATAAGGTACTTCCTCGGTATTATGGTAGCTCTCAACAGAGGGCATATAGATTGTTATCACCTAGTTTTCAATCATTCCACACAGTCCAAGATGTTCTGCCCCTTTCTTAACATACTGTTCAAGAAGTCTGGAAAACCATATAACTTGTGACCTTCTCTGTCTGAATAATGCCACAGGTATAAATTACTCTTTCAAGAGCACAGCTACTTCTGCCACAATGATGGTTGGAATCTTGGAAAAAAATAAATAGCAGGATAGATAATACAAGTAACTGTAAATTCATGGTCAGCACTGAAAAAAGTAAAAAATAGTCACTTTTCTTCACAAACAGCACAACTCACTTAAGCATCAGACTAGATAAAACCTCTTGGATATGATTTAAGATATATAAAAATGTTTCCTTTTAAGCTTTCTTGTAGCTATACATGTGTGTGAAACAAGACACATAAGTAACATTTTTCCCTGTCACTTACTTTAAAAAATGGGAAAAAAAAATGTCTAAAAAATATATAGAAATTAATCAAAAGATGACATGCATAAATAAAGGTATTAAATTGCTGAGGTAAATTCATCTTCAATAAACTAGGCATACCTCAGAGACACCCAGATTTATAATATGAAGTTTTAATACGAAGGGGAGTTGGACTAGATGACCTTTAAAGGTACCTTCCAACCCAATGCATTCTATGATTGTAAGTGCTACGTGCAGAAAATTAATATGCCTCTGAAGGTTTATAGAAAAAGAAATTAGTAAAAACACAGTCTTATTTAGAACAAAGTGATCAGAAAATTCACTATCATTAGTTTGGTAAGACTAGAGAAATCTACCTGCCAGAAAAAAAATGGGTAATGATGCACAGCTTTTGTTATAACAAGCTGAGGTACTCCGGTATCCTAGGTGAATGTTATATCACACATATTTATAAAACTATTATCCTTGCCAACTAATATTACCTGGAGTCTGTATTAGCAAACAGCTGCAAGTATTTACATCTATAATTTTATCTATGAGATTAACAGATCAAGTTTTTAAGCACCTTTGTTGATCCATTATTTTTCATTTTCAACACTGAGTAAAACAATTTTAAACCTCCTTGTTCAACTTGTCATCACAAATCCATCCCTGTGTTTATATTTTTTGCTTTAATACAGATCTTGAAATTCACAGTTTGCTGCTTTATTCTAATTAAATCTCAAATGCTAGAGAAGAGTTTGAGCTAACATGAAAACTTGCTAGCAGATTAATAGTAGAAAAGTGTGAACAAATGCCTTGACTGACAGAAGTCTTCTGCTGCTGCCTATGATACATATCTGTGTGCATGAGTAGCGTTCTCTATTGACAATGTTTTCTCCTCTGCTTCCAGTGCTACTCCTATCAATCAATGACAGTTCTTCGGAGAGTGTAAGTTAGACTCATTAGCTGAATTATACATATAATCATACATATGCAATAAAGCTTTTTAAAATTGTACTCATAAGCTTCATTTCCAGAATGCTGGTGAACTCTTATGCTATGGAGTCCCCTGTTACAGTAGTATATAGCAATATGAGACACATTGAAATAAGCAAGAGTCCCTTACACTGTGAAATATTGAAAAAAATACCATGTTTGGGTTTTTTGGTTGTTTTGTTTTGGTTTGTTATTTGTTTACTTTGTTTTTGAGTAAATATAAGACCTTTCCACGGGAACAGCTTACATTAATAAATGAGTCCTGCACCATATTTTTGTTTCAGGGCTCTTTTACGCCAGCTTAGCAGTGCAATGAAATTACTCTATTGGAAGTAAGCTACAGGTACATTTCCTCGAAGCCCTCTTTGTATTCCTACAGGGGACAATTCAGAATCTGGCTTTCAGTGAACTAACACCTCAGTTTTGTGAGGTGGTAGATATCCCTAAAAAGTATTAATGGAAACAGACATCATACAGTACCTTATAGGTTTTATCTTCATTTAAATGGATGCCATTTATAAAGATGTAGTTTAAGAACCCAGCTAATTTTGTCAACTGACAAGGAGCTTTCTACAAGAACTAGTATGCATGACTTCGAATCTTGAAGCCAAAAATGTCTATGAGCACATAAACACATATATACACAAAAAAGTACTATACATTCCTTTCCTTCTGAACACCCAAATGGGTTCTAATGCCTTAGGATTGTCCTTTCTCTAATGACTTTCTAAAATATGAACAGCATTCATTGCTGCTTGATGATAATAGTGACCTTATAATAGTTTCCATGGAAAGAATTCTGAGATCATAAACAGTGACAAAGTGAGTTTGTTAGTTACCAAACATACACATTCCAAAGGTACATGACATTTAATTCTCATCTATTTTTAGAAATCATAGGAAAATAAAGACAAATTAACTTTTTCCAGCAGAAGCACTTATATTGCATTTCCAAATACAATTATAGAGGAGAACTTATAATTGACTATTATTAGAAATCAAGTAATTTCTATTACACACTCAAAATTCTTCTCCAAAACAGGGTGTTTAAAAGCAGTATTTGTGATGGACTCAGTGAACTGAGTGTCTGAGTCAGATGACCTAAATTCCTCTAAGCCTGTGTGCCTAATATTTTGTGTTAGATGACACTAGGCTGATACTCATCAGCACCTTACTTAGGCTTTCTGAGCTCTACTTCATGTCATAGTGCAATGTTTCCTCATGTACAGAGGCCAGAAAGCATAGCAGTGCGTCTGGGACTCTCATCTTTGACGTCAATGGATATTTACCTTTTATTGTAGAGTCTCTGATCTCTATATTGTGACCTTGTAGAGCAGTCTGCTCTGCTCCACAGACGGTACCTGGAAAAAAAAAGAAACTACTTCCAATTAAGATGAAACCTTGGCACAAGCAAGAACAATTTTTTTTCATGCACCTGTCCTTGTAGTCAGTAGGAACATATTGAATGCAAGTGTGATACTCACTTTTCAACATGAAGTTTTCCAGCTATTTCTCCAAGAAATTTTCACATCTCCCAGTCAGTATGTGATAAAGGCTGAGAGCAACTACTGAGCTGATCTAGTGCTTGGCTTTAGAACACAAAGCATATACCTTTTGTACCCAAACAGTCCTCTGTTTTGTCATGCCCTTTCTTTACATCCTTGGACAAACCTCTCTGACTTTGTTGTTTGTACACTTAAAAGTTTTGCCAGTTTAACACTACTTATTAGAAACATGGGGTGAAAAAAAAAAAAAAAGTCCTTATTTACTGGCATAGCTATAGGGTGAAATACTCTTACGTAGAAGCAATTACACCTGCAAAACTTCCTAAAGGAAGTCTTTGCTAAGGCAAAGATAGATTATTCCATTTGGGGGCTGGGGGAGGGGGATGATGACACTGATAAACCTAACTGCTGAAGAATCCTTTTGCTTCTATGAACAGCCTCCTCTGGGAGTAGTAGTGGACGGTAATGGTTAGGAGAGTTATGCCCTGTAAACTTTAGGAAGTACTGACAAGACGGTCATGGCTTCCCTGATGGATTGAAGGAAGCAATTTTCAGCCTGATAAGCTATTGTAAGGCTAAATAAAGATAAGGGGAGCATGCTACATAATAAGACACTCATAAACCGCAGTGAAAAAGGACATGTAAGTATCTAGAGAGCAGGAACTATCATTGAGAAGAAAGTTTAGTGGGTAAAAGCTGAAAATAACTTTTATGGAGGTAAAACTGTATGGAGTATGTATGCATCTTAATAACTTTATATAGTCTGCAGCCTTTATATAACACACAAAAGCATTAACAATTCAGCAAAACCAGTATTAGTTCTGAACCACAAAGAATAAGTTTGAGGAATGGCGCATCCTGTGCCAATTATAGAATTGTGCACAACTGGGAAACTAGCAAAATTCACATTATGGTATTAACAGCAGAGAATCAGGAGTTGCTAAGTCAGGTCAGAACAGTGGTGTAGGAAAGGAAAGATATAGTGTTTGAACCTCCCCTAAGTGAAACTGGGAAACCTCTGTGACCTTTCCTTTCCTTCCCTCTGTTTGTGGGATATGGAAACTCCTTGCATATCATAGAATCATAGAATGGTTTGGGTTGGAAGGGACCTTAAAGATCATTTAGTTCTAACCCCACTGGCGTGGGCAGGGATATCTTCCACTACATGAAGTTTCTCAAAACTCCATCCAACGTGGTCTTGAACACTTCCAGGGATGGAGCATCCAAAACTTCTCTGAGCAACCTGTTCCAGTGTCTCACCACACTCACAGAATTTATTCCTAATATCTAATCTACCTACCTCCCCATCTTTCCCTTTCAGTGATGACCCCAGGAATCCCCCAATACACTGAGAAAATGCCACCTGTGCTACTGAATCCAGGCACTGCTTCTTTCACACTCATGTCCAACTTCAGACAATGTTTAGTGGTAGAGACTTCAAAGGAAAGCTCTAACAGTCCATTAATGGAAAGGCAGGGATAAAATGCATCCTCCTAGATTTTGCCGGATAGAGGCTGGTTTCTGTAGATTAGTGTTTCTGTGTAGTCCTATTTGTATAAGGGACAATCAAGACAGATCTCTTTGTCTTTCAGAGGATATTCAGCTCACACAGTGATAGCTATTGTAGCGTAACTTAAAATGCTTTACAGTAGGATGGCACGCTATGATTGCAGAATGCTTTGTTGCTAGTATTAATAAACACACTGTATTTAATTTCCAAAACAGACACTGTAAACTATCTGAATTAACTGATGGATTTTTCCAAGAGTGGGATTATTTCTCATCTGTGGATGCCTCTGTTACTACAATGATGTTCTCGATACATTCAAATGAGCTTAAAGTGCACAGTGGAAGAGTTCATAAATG
Source organism: Megaceryle torquata (assembly GCA_024611175.1). Lineage (NCBI taxonomy): Eukaryota > Metazoa > Chordata > Aves > Coraciiformes > Cerylidae > Megaceryle > Megaceryle torquata. The sequence goes on from JANIJG010008729.1 coordinate 34,550, forward strand.
GAAGAAAAGTTGGGGTTTTTTAAGTAGTAGAAGCCCTACAATGTTTGGCTGTTAGCTTGTTTTATAAATAGTGCAGTAAACCCTGTTTCTTCTCTGAAACATCTATAATTAAAGGGTGATGGACCAGATCGTGAATGCCTTATTCAAAGTAAGACTGCTTGTGGTACAAAGTACTCTCCAGAGTGAGTAAGTGCATCATAATTTGGGCTGTTGTTGTCAGAGTGTAGTAATAGACTGCTATATAAATAGGTCCTTGGAAAGTACCGAAGTGTTCAAGCCATTGTAATTGCATTAATATAGCTGACAATAATCAGTGGGGAATATTCTGGCATCTTCAGATAAATTTTCATTGTATCTACTCAAAGGTAACTCTTGTTGGTCTGCATTGGCACAGAGAAGTGTGTGTGGCTGTTTCTACTCAGAGGCAGTTGTGCAGGCACAAAAAGCCCTCAAGCCCGAGGGCTCACAAGCCCAAGAATCCAAGGTCTTAATTTATTGACATACTTCTGATGAAGATGAGAAACAATGACTTTTAGAGCCTCTTGTTACTGTTGGACTTCTTTGTTGCATATATATTTACTAGGAATCACATTTTCAAGGTATTTATACTCATAAGGATATACAGAGATGCCTTACAAGATTTTCAACAGACAGTATTTCTATTGAATTCATAGGATTTGATCTGCACAGAAACTGAAAATTATCTCTTTCTGTGTAGATCTTGAGAATTTTACTCTATGAAGCTCTTTATCTCAGGCTGTTTTCTCTCTTATAGCTTCATTTCCTCATTAAACAAAAAATAATATGGATACTTTGCACTCTGCAAATATTTGCAATATTTCAAGGCTATTGCAATAAATAATAGAACTTCATAATAAGAAGTCAGCTTTCAAGAGCTAATGATTAATATTATTTTTTTAAAATCCTAATAAAAGTACAATCCATTGCATACATTTATGTTAATTCTCTGTCCTTTGCTGCCTTTGAATTACGTGCTCTTAAGCCTCCTTTGGCTGCAGATCTCTCTGATCCATTGGTCTCTCTGGCACATACTCTCATACTCCTGGTTTGTTTTGTTTGTTTTTTAACCTTTCACATAAATGAGATGCCACAGCACAGTTGCCCTAGATCATCACAATAGCTTTGAGTGGCTAATTTATATGTGGCTTAAACCCACCCACTCCCATACCTGTAAGATCAAGGATCATGTGCCAGCAGATGCAGACAGTCACTAAACATACAAAGATCCCAAAGTCTACCTTTAGCCGAGACTTTACTTAAGCTAGTACAAGAACTATGTTGATGTACACAATGCAGTATAATACTCGCATGCGTTTACTTATATGAGTTTCATCAGTATTCTTGAAAATAATTTATATGAATTCTGTGCTCAGTCAGGAATTTATAATCCCTCTTCCATTCTGTGACTCCTTTCCTTAATTATAGTGGGTATCTGACCCCTCTTTGTAATGTTTCCTTTCTCCCTAGCTAATGCAAAATGTCTCCCTCTGTTATAAACATATCCCTGCCATTTTTATGAATCTCTTCATTGCTTCTGTATTCCTGATCTCTCTCACTCTCAGTTGGTCAGGTGCCATACTTTATGTGTCCTAGTGCTAGTATCTTGAATGTTTGTTCTTCTGACTGAATTGTCCATGTCACTAAGTTACAGAGATCTAGTCTGTAGACCCAAGGCAAACTGAAATGGACAGGCTCACTTTCTTTACTGGCTAGGGTTGTCTTACGCAGAGAGAGCAGCCACATCTTCAATGTATGGCTTATCCCTTGGTCTTCTTTTGCCCCTCTGGCCTGCAATATAATTGTTCTCTTTTGCTATTAAGAGGGAGTAAGTTCTGTTCAAAGTCAATAAAAGAATGAGTGGGTTATGCTGTAGACCACTGGAATGGTGTTTTTGCAGCATGAAACCCACAATGTGTGCTCCAGCTTTGGGATGCATGAGAGCACCTGGGAAAACCCAAAGCACACAGTTTTAGAAGGTGATGTAAGGCAAGGAAGACATACCTGTGACAGTCTTGTCCACACACTTTTGCAGGAGCAGTCTTGGAATTCAATGGAGCTGAAGACCATGTCCAGGCACCATTGTGAGCACCTGATCGGAGCCATTGGGAGCAGGACAGAGCTAACTGCAGAAGATCAGTGCTCCAATACTCCATTCACACTCAGGCATTTTGTGTAGCAACATAAATGTACCCAAACAACCTAAATGATCACATTCTGGTTTCACAGTTGAGTAACTTTCCCTGGTACAGTTAGATAAGGTTGGACCTGATGATCTTAAAGGTCTTTTCTAATCATAGCAATTCTGTGATTCTTTAAATTTCATTAGCTTCAAATGAGGCACTCCATTTAAATTCATATGAAAGAGATTGACATAGAGACTTCAGTCATCAGAGTTGCTTTAATATTTATGCATTATTTTAACAGTAATAGTTGTCAAATGACCATCTACCCTGTAGCCAAAATACATTTTAAAAAACATCCTTTGTGTGTACTGTATTATATGGATAAAATCAATTGCTCTTACTGAAGTTTTGGATGCTGATATGTAACCAATAGATGAATTTCACTTCTGTCAATAGCAGTGACTGTTTGTGGGTTGTTTCTTTAAGAACTGTTTTCTGAGATCCCATCTCAGAGTTCTTAATATGATACAGCTTAACATCCCCGTGGCTTACATCTCTACTAGTACATTTAGCACACTGAACAACAACCAAACTGCCTCCTGGTAATTGTTCCAGGCCCATAACACTCAGCTGGTCCCAGAAACTTTTTTTTGAAGAATATTAGTTGGCTTACACAAAAACAATGCCAAGGGCTGTTCAAGCAGTTTAACAGTATAGCAGATTGCATTTCAGTGCCTGGCAAAATTTGCTGATACTGTTTCATTTCTTGGTTTAGATGTAGTTGTGGTGCAACTGGATGAGTGAGATGCAGTAGCATTACATTTACAAATTAAAAACAAAACAAAAACCACAAACAAACAAATTAAAAAAAACCAAACACCACAAACAAGAAAAACCCTAACAACAAATTAGAACTACAAGTGTAAAAAATACTTCTAAAATTCATAAAGCTTCTGTATTATACACATAGTGGATGCACAGTGTTATCTATCTGTGGACTCTGAATACCTCATTGTATAGAGTGTCTCCTGGCCCCCCATTAACTCATGTGTACAATTAATGCAACTAAGCTGCCTGCTACCTAGCTAGCTTATCTTCTGTAATGAAAAAGAAACAGTCATGCTGCTTATATTAAGGCTTTCATAATTATTTCCATTCTAATCCCCCATTGTAAACCATTTATAGTATCATAGAATCATTAAGGTTAGAAAAGACATCCAAGATCATCAAGTCCAACCATCTACCTAACATTATCATGACATTATAATATCACTCCAGATGTTACGTCTTTTGGAAGCTGCATTTTCCAGGCCTGTTGTCACCTTGAAGATCATTTCATTTTCATTTATCTTTTAAGAAAGAAAAAGAGTCTGTGTATTGTGCAGCTAAGAAAGAAGTGTAGGCTATTCTAAGTAAACAAATAAAATCAAGCAGACCTACCCAATAAAAAGCTGTGGAGTATTGTGAGTGCAAGTTTCTCATACTGAAGACTTTTGATGAATAGGTCTTTTGAATGTTACAAGAAACTGATGAAGTAGATTCTTAAAATAACATACCTGGCATGCACAGTAGGTTCTCTATTTAATGTCTCACTCAGTTACGGTTGTACCAGAAGCCTGTCCTTTGGCATTTCCTGACTTCTGACTGCACAAAAGTGTAGTTCCTCCCATCCACATAATAGAGCCTTCTTGAGATTCCAGGAAGGTCTAATAGGTTGCATAACTGATCAGCATCCTCAGTGTGTTAATTATGTGCTATGCTATGAATACAGACATATATTCAGCATATAACATATATTCATGACATAAAACTGCATCATTCAGTAAATGGGAATTGTTCAACATATGAAACATTTCAAAGTATAACAGTGGCATTTGTGTCATTTCATGTATAAAATAGTGCTGAGTGGCACTATTTTGTATATTTATATTTGGCCAACTCAAGCAAAAAGGACTAAACTAAGGCTTTCCCTTTCCTTTCCTTTCCTTTCCTTTCCTTTCCTTTCCTTTCCTTTCCTTTCCTTTCCTTTCCTTTCCTTTCC